>VZTR01015511.1:282842-305756 GCA_013400775.1 Chaetops frenatus
CTCGGTCCCGCCGGGACCCCCCCGCTCCCCTCCGCCCGGGGGTCCGGGCACGGCCGCGGCCGAGGGTGCGAGCCCCGGGCTCCGCCGCGCCCCCCGCGCATCCCTCGGCGCCTCCCTCCGCCGGCTCTGCCCGCACGGACCGCGGGGACTTTACGAGGGTCCCGGCCCCTCGCCCCGGGGGCACCCACGGGGCACCCAAGGGACGCAGAGGGTGCCCGGCCCTCCCTGGAGCGGGGAGCAAATCCCACCTCTGCTGCAAATCCTGCCCGCACTTGGCCCCCCCGGGAAAGGCTGGGGTGGTGCTGAGAGACCCCGCCACTTTTGTGACACAAAGAACTTCGTCCCAACTTTTTCCCCAAGGCCGAGAGAAAGGTCGTGCTTCGGATCTCCACGGCTTTGTCTCACCGTGGTGTTGGTCAGTCCAACTGCAGCCACGTTTAGGAGCTGCTGGGAAAATGAAAAGAAAATGAGTAACCAGCCGATAACTTTTCGCTTGTTTTGTCGTTCCTTTTACAGCAAACCCGGCGAGGTGGAGGAACGGAAGCGATTCCAGGCACCACGTGGGAAATGCGTGGCTGCTGAGCTTGATGTCCTGCAGTGCCTTCCCCTCCCAGCCCTCAGCCTTCCTCTGGGTGAGTTTCTCCTCGCTAGAATCCAGGTGTTCATTGTCTCGGGCTTGTCAGAGTGACCAAAGCAGAGTTTGCTGGTGCTGGGTTTTGTATTATTTTTTTCTTTTTTTCTTTTTTTTGCATATTTGTTTTCCTTCTGCTCCTCAGGCCACAATCAGCCTTCTTATGTAATGACTTGTGTTATATAAACTCCATTCTTCAAGAACAGTCATTAACCTACTACCAAGTATTGAAAATACCAAAATACTGTCACGCAATTAAAATCACTAAATGGTGTCCTCAAATTAGAGCACAGATTGCATTGCAGATTTTTTAAAAATCTTTTTTTAAATTTTAAAAAGTTAAACTACACACATGAAACAATTGACAAGGCTCTTTGTGCAAAGGAGCAGCAGGGCCCTGCCAAGCACCTCTGGCATCCTGCACAACCCTCTGCCCTGGGCTTTTTCCACTTCTTCTGAGCTCAGAAGTGGATTCTGCCGTGAAATGCAGAGCTCAGAGAGGATGCAGCTGGTTACTCTGCTGATTGTAGAAAAGAGAAGCGTTTCTAAAGTCACAGCCCATGGGAAGGAACAGTTTGAAGAGAAGTCGCAGGGAATTTTGTGGAATTGAAGTTTCTCCAGTCAATGTTCCTGAGCTCCCAGCCCTCCCACAACCCAGGCTGGGTCAGCTCTCAGCTGGGCTCGAGGCACTGAGGAGAGATTTTGTCACTGGCTTGGCAATTAATTCATTGGGCTGCTGCACTGGGGAAATCTGGGATCATGGACCTTTGCTCAGATCCAGCAACCCCAAAACCTTGGGAAGAAGCTCTTTGCCACCACGGGCAGCCTGATTGCATTGTCTGCACTCCTCAACAGGCTGGGAACTTCAGGAATAAGACACCAAGAGGGAGAAAATCACCAGAATGCCCGGGTTTATTTACATATACCCACTTGAAAGACGTGCTGATGTCGCTGACGGGAAGAAGGAGGTTCTGAATGTTCTGGAGGTCTTGAGAACCACAAGGAAAAGGACAAAGCCGAGGGTGACTCGTGTGAAAGAGACTCCAAACTAGGAGTGAGCCGGGCTCTGCTGCTCTCTGCCTCATGGATGGATCTGCAGAGGGATGGAAACCCCAAGAAGTGCTTGGCAAAGATCTGCCCACACAGGAGCAGCATCAAATTTAAAAAAAAAAAAAAAAAGAGCAAAAAAAAAAAGCTATTCTTTAATCCATCCAGCCTTTCATAGAAAGTCAAAAACGCCAGAGAAATGCTGACAAAACACAATCTCTGTGTTTGGAAAGGAGGGGATGGCAGCCCCGGCAGGAATCTCTATTTTATAGCCACCTCTGCCCACCCTATGGAAGCTTGGGGAATATCCCAGAAAGCTGGGAATTCGCCCTGTCAGCAGGAATTCTCATTCCTCACAGTCTGTGGCCACAGGGTGTGAACCCTTCCCTGCTTCTCTCCACTGAAGAGGGAGAAGGCAACTCCAGACCTTGAAAATAAATTTTCCAGCACTGATTCTCCATCAGTCTCTAGCACACAACATTGATATCCCACCCTGCTCTTAAAGGAAAACCCCATTCTTTATCCCATTTCCTTTAAATTAAACGTTTCTCTTGAAATTTCTTTTGACACAGAAAATAACTTTGACTTTGTGTTTAGCCATTTTTACATCCACACTTTTTTTTTCATGTATAAATGTGTATCTCAAAGGCAAGGACCCCATAAAATTCCTGTATAAACTGAGCTTCATTGGGGATTTCAATGGTAGTGAAATACATGGAGAAAAAGTATTCTATAAATCACGGATTTTTCAATAACCTGCAAGTTAAATGAGAAGTGACCTGTCAAGGATTCCAATGAATCCATTAAAAAGAACTCCGCTGTAAATCCCCATAAACACACAAACCACAGGTTAAAACATCCTGTGGGGGGGTTTTCTGCATTTCTATGAAATAACAGCCAAGAACTGCTGGATAGGATGAGTCAAGTTGAAAGTAGAACACATTTCCAAACAAGATTTACCTCACCACAGAGCAGCTTCAGTGCTGAGGAAGGAAAATTCTGCTCCAAACACTCAGCCCTGGGCTTGCTTGGAATGTGTTTTTAAAGGCATCAACCAAAGCAGTTCCTACAGAACCTTCCTTTGGCTGTAAATATCCCCATGGAAACAGAGATGGTATCAGACAGACAAATGAGGAGGAGCAGAAATCCTTCAAACACAGAATCTCCAGGAATAAAACGGGACAGGAGCAGGCAATTGGCAAAGGAACCCTCTGCAAAGCTCATCACAACTGCTGCTCCAACTCCCCATGCCCTGCTTGTTCTGATCTCCACAGAATTTCTCCTGTAAGTGTTTTTAACAGACAAAACCCCTCCCAGCACAGGTAATTCTGGGTTATTAAACGTTCTCAGGACCCGAGGATGATGCAGTGACCCATTTGGACCCTGGCCAGGACAGGGATGGAGCTGGCAGAGGGCTGAGTTTCACCACAAACCAACCCCAGCTCCCAGGAGTGCAGAGGTTTCTTTGAGGGTTTGACTCAGAGCTCAGCATCTGCAGCTGCCAAAGGAGCATTTTCCAGTGTCGACTTGCACTTTTCAGGTGTGGAAGCCAAAATGCTGCTCTTTAACGTGTCTGTGTTCCCTGAAAGAGGTTAAGCAGCATCACCACAGCACTCACTGCAACACTGCCAAAGTTGTCTGCACTGAGGGGGAACATTGGCATCAATTGAAAATATTGGCACCAAATCCCTGCATGAGCAAAACAATGGAAGTGAAGGAAAATGAGGTGATTCCTGTCAGCTGGCAGAGGCCAGTGACAGAAACTGTCACAAACCTCATTTCATGCTACTTCCCTTCCAACATGATGCTGGAACTGTCCTCAGGTATCCCAGCTTTAAAGAGCCTGGTTTGTTCCAAATCCCTCACAGGTGCCTTTAAAAAGGCACCTTCCAAGATCTTTTGCCTGAAAGCAACACCACTTTACCAGTCACACTCTGAAAGTGCAATAATTTGGTTTGTTTTCACTTTTATCAGTCTGAGCAGACAGAACTCTGAGCTTTTGCTTTATTTGTATTCACACCCCCATTCTCTGGGGTTTGAGCTGTGTTTACTTTTGCTGTCAGGGAGGAAAATGCTTCCACTCAAAACTACTTTGGTTAAAAAAACCCCAACTTTAATTATTTCTGTTGACAGTGGAGTTTGCCCCATCTTCCCTACATCCAGTGGGCCCCAGGTAAAGCCTCACAGTCTCATTCACCTCACACAAATATTCCATGTTTTACCTCAAAAAGAACAGCCACACTTCCTCAGTTTCTATTTTGAAAGCAGACAAATTTACAGGTTTTTTTATTTTTATTGGATGCCTCCAGCTTTATAGCTAACAATATACAGATACTCAGTTTTTTTCATTGTCCCATTCACATCCTCACAGAGTTCAGCCATTCTGTCACATTAAAATTAAAAAAAAAAAAAGCACAACTGAAATAAAATAAATCCATTAGCTGGAAAAATACATTATAAACTTATATTCAAGAAACATTCTCTTTATAATTAAAAACCTACTTGTAATAATTAAAGTAGGATTTAAAGAAAAACTTGATTTTAATTTTTAAATAGGTGGCCTTTTTGTATACTTTTAATCATTTTATATGTACAAACCCAACCAGTATCTCTGCCTACCTGACAGAATACCTGAAAAAAAAAAAAGACACTGAAAAGGAGTTTTTAAACAAACAAGCAGACAAAAAAAAAAAAAAATCAATATTCATTTTCCAGGAAAATACAGTATAATCAGAACTTTAAACACATGCTTCCCTCATGTGGATTAAGGCCTAAGAGACAGATGTGCTTTAATAAAAGCAGACAGTATGAAGAAAAGTCCTTCCACTTTTCTCTTCAAATTCCTGTAACAGCTCATCTATTTCATTTTCCATGTCTTCTGTGTGCTGTATCTAGAAGAGAAAAAAAGACTGAGCAACCAAACTCCAAGGATTTGATGTTTAGAAAACTGTAATAATCCCATATTTTTGGTTGACTGAGAAATCTAACTGGGCAGGCTGTACCCAACAGGGCTTTAGGGCACTTCATGGAGATTCCCAGCATTCCCAAAGGCACTGATATTCTGATTTATGTTTATCTGCAGAGCCCAGCCCACCCAAGTGGCACTTCAGGAGGACTTTGTTGAGTAGGCACCATCCCTCCTCCCCAGATAACAAACAGAATAGCTCCAGAATAGCTCCAGGCACAGGGAACAGATGGTGAAAATTTCAACTCCTTGAACCCTCTTTAGGCTTCTTGGATCTGGGAAGGACTTGAGACCAGAATAAATCACACAGGCTGGACTCAAAACCAGCCTGGGATGGGTGAACTCCTCAAGCTTGAAGTGTACAAGGACACAGGACCTTCCTGTGTTCTCATCACACTGAGTGCACCTCATTTTAATTCTGGTTTTTAGTGTGGTACAATAAAATTCACCTGTACAGGGTGTTTTTAGGGATACTGGGATTCAGAATGCAACTCTCACTTTTAAATCCCACCTAATCACAACTGGTATGAAAGGAGTTCACTCTGCAAACCATTAATTCAGTTAAATTCACCCATTTGCCTAAAAGCTCCAAAAACAAGCAGGAGAATGTGAAAATTTGCATTTTGACATGGATTTTTCTGGAATAACTGCAACATGCAGGAGCTTTATGGAGCAGCAAGCAAAGCCCCGCCCCTGAGCAGCCAGCTGGGTCCAGGGCACCCCCAGAATTCCTGATTTTCATCTTTACTTACACACTGGCAGAGCTCACAGATAAGGAAAGCACCCAGAGTTGCCTCCTCGTGGTTATCCTGAATGTCCACATTGATCACATGGACTGGCTGACACGTCTCCTGCTCTCTGGAATTTAAATCTATTTAAAACAAAACACAACAGCAAAACTTTGGGTGGAATGGGATCATATTTACACAATGTAATAACAAGACTTCTAAAAATACATAGGTGTTGTCACATTTGTAATTTCCAAATTGTTCTTAAGAATTGATTTAATGGTGTCTTAAAAATTATTATTTCTTTCAAAAAACAAGAGGTGGATCTTGGAAACAAAGTAATCCAGATTTGTGAAAGGGTCATGGCAGTTTATTTGCCCTGCTCAAAAGAAGTTACTACTCCTCTTACTCTCACAATCTTTAAAGACCAAGAGTCTCAAAAGTCAAGAAGGATTTTGGGCTTCCTCACCTGGAGGGTTTTAATTGCTCATTTTTAAAAAAAGCACTGTACATCCAACACTCTCAACTGCAAGATGAACTCCTACAAGCTAAGCACTGAGAGTCACATTAGAAAATTCTACTTCAATTTACTGTTTTTCACTTACTAACAAGGGTGGAGAAGAAAAAAATAAAACATTTTTCCTTCAAGTGTCCGTGTAGTGCCTCCCTAACATATCCTTCCTTCTACATCCAGTTTTTATCCCAAAAGTTGCTCTCTCCTACCTTCATTTTGGCATACCTGTTTAAAAATACCACCTTTCACATCCAGAGCCATTTGGGCCAAGTGTGAAAGGCATTGTGAAGGAAGAGAGCTGGAAAATTTGCAGATGGTTGCTCTGCACCTTCCTCTCTCCCACCTAAAAATCAGAGTGAGAGCTGCTTTCCACATGAGCCAGGCTGCAGATGCCCTCAAGGCCCAGGGCAGTGACTCTCACAACTCCCCAGCACATCCCAAACCCTTCACCTGAGCATTCAGAACCCTGGCAGAGCCCAGAAGCATCCTGGTGTTGTGCCATGACCACTGAAGAGGCCAAGTGACACCCTTTCATTTCTGTGCATGGCACCAATTCACTTGGCTGGTGTTTCAGCATGGAGGAAACTCCTCAAACCTCACACAAGCTGTACCCAGCAATTCCAGAGACAGAAGGGTCTCAGTCCAGGAATTAACTGAGCTCCTGCTGAAACCCCTGGCTCTCAAGGAGTTCACATCCATCCCCTGGGCTGTGTTCATGTGCAGCTGCATCCTCAGATCCTTCTGGCTCATTTCAGGGCAGAGCTGCAGCACATTTGCAGTGTTCACCACACTCCAGAAGTTTCTCCACCTGTACAGGAGGTGCTTCATGGGATGAGCTGCTTGGGAGCTCACAGGGAGCCAGCAGGGAAGGGAGGGGAGCTGTAGAAGGAAGGCAGCTCAGACTTGTTTTTGCCATCAGCTCATCCCAATTTGTTCAGCTTTTGAGACCCATGAGCACTTCCAAACCAAACAGGGAGTTTCTATAAATTTCTTTATGCCAGCCCTCACTGTGCACACACACTCTGTGTAGCTGCCAGCACCTTTTTGGGGACAAATGCTCAGCCATCACTTCTCTGGTGCATAAATCTGCATCAGTAACTACAAGCTCTTGTCCTCACTGCTGTTCCAGGAGTTGGAGGAGACAGAGATGGTTCCAGATTTGTGAAGGACTTCAGGGAGAAGGAAAAAAACCCACTCAAAGTTAACTTGGTTTATCAGTTCAAGCTCCTTACCTTCTACTACTTGATCATAGACTCTTTCTTCACACGTTAGGATCAAATCAAAAACGTCTTTGCAGTTCTGGAATCTTTCTGGTCGTGGCTTGATTCTCTTATTTCTGTCCAACATGTGTAAAATTCCATTCTGTGTGTATCTGAAGTCACCTGAGTTAAGTATCTTTACTTGAAGGAAAGTCATGGTTTTGAGAAAATGACCAGCACAAGTTAAATTATTACTGTATCATTAAAATAAAATATTCTGTTTACAAATCCAAAGATTAATGACCACTAAAGAAATTCCTGAGATGAGTGTGATCCCCATCATGCAGCTGCTGTTCACAGACCTGGCACTGGCACCACAGCTTTAAAAGGCCCTCAGAAGAAGAACTTTTCTTGGGCAACTATTTTTAAACCCAGAAATGCTCTGAACCCCCAGCCTGTGCTGTTATGTGAGCAGGATGTCCTACATTCCCTTCAGGCACTGCCCCTCACTCCAGGGATCTTGCTCTTCAAAGGCCATTTCGAGGTGTTTCAGGTGCCACCTGCACAAAATCCTACCTGGAACAGGGCTTTATGCAACTGAACCTCCAAGGGAAGCCAAAGAAACCCCAGAAGCACATCCCATAAAAATATCCCGAGATGCATAAATGGGAATGAAGAAAAACACTGACTTTATGCCTGTCAGAGCTTCATCACTGTGTGAAAGGAATCTGTGATGCTGCTTGGAGCTATATTTATGCTGCTGCTGTAACCCTGAGGCTCTGATTTTACATCCTGGAGCCCCTTTGCAGGCAGGATTCTCTAATCCCACTGTTTTCCCACCCTTCTGGGATGTGCAGTTCCATTAGGAGCACTCCAGGTTTGACTGTCACAGAAATCTGCTGGCTTGGGTAATATCAAACTCCCTTTGAAGGCAAAGTTTTAGGGGTAAATTAGGAATTCCAGGAAAGGTTTGGATTGAGAAAGCCTGGAAGGGGATGCATCTCCTCCTGACTTTACCACAGCTGTATTTTTAGCCATCTAAGTATATATTTTTACAATGTAACAGTAAGAATAACAGCCTATCATTTCTTGAGATAACAGAATTCTGAGAATAAAACAATTTCCATCATTTGTAGCAGTATGCAAGAGGTCATCTGGGCTTATTTCCTTGCTGAAAAGGTGACAGACACATATTTGTTTTCAGAAAAAACTCCTACTATTTTTGTAACAAAAACCCAAAAACGTCCTGCCCACCTTTTAGCAGGAGCTCAAATTCTACTGCCCAGACGTGCACCTGTGTGCTCATGGTGCTCCTGTGCAAGCAAACTGCCTCCAAAGCTTTGAAATCCTTCAAGTGTTTACGTTAGATTAAAAATTAAACCTAGCTTTCTACCTACAAGAGTCTACTTTACATTGAAAATATAATTCAGTTCTTCTATGTGTCTGCATCGCTGCACTTCAACTACTTGTAATTTCAATTTTGCACCACGAACTGAGTGATAGGCTGTTTAGCACAATTAAATGTTGTCAATTTCCCTGATTTCTGCTGCATTTCTTTTCTCCATGTTACTCCCAAGAATTTTTTACTCTGCTTTCCCAGAAGGTTTCTCCTTATATTTTTAAAGAATTGTCCTTTACAGCCCACAGCTCTCACCAGCAGCTCTTGCACACCAGCACCCCTGGAAACTCTCCTGGGCTTTGTCATATTTGGAAAAAAAAACAAAAAACCCCGCTTGGATGGAGCCATCTCAGACCTCTGGTTATTTGCAGAGCAGGAAAATGACTGTATTTTTAAAATATCATTTCCAAAATATGCCAACATCTGCCAGCATTGCTTTGCTCAGGTGCAAGGGGAGCCCTTCCTGGGCTCTGACTCCTCATTTCTACATCCTGCAGTTCAAGAAGGGGGGGGGGGGAAATAATCCACAACATCCCACACGCTTTTTTGGGTTCTCTTTTTTCCCTTTCTAGGATAAAATGTTGCTGGCATCTGTCCCCTTGCTTTCCTGAGTGAGCCTGGAGACAGAATTACGCAGATTCCCAAACCCACACAACGTTTCTGCTTCACAGCCCAGCTCTCTGCTGCCAACTTACAGCTATTTTTTTTTTTTTCAAGGGTCCATCTGCCTATAAAAGGAGACTGAGAGAAGCAGTTAAGATTCATGGTGCTTTCCTATTTGGTTGCCTGGAATCTTTTTCACCTGGAAAAAGCCAGCACCTCATTCTTTGAGCAAGGAAGGGGATGAGCTCTGCATGACTGTTCCCAATGCACATTAACCCAGCTTCTTGCTCCTTGGCAGTTCAGGTGAATGTAGAGATTACAACTCATTAATGGTTTCCACCACACTGGCAGGTGTTGAACTGTTTTGAGTCAGGCTCTGCTTTCCTTCCAACACATTTCAACTTCACACTGCCTGTCCTGTGCATCCCTGCTCTCTTTTAAGGATAAAATTTCCTTTTTTTTCCTGTGCTGTCACACCTTTGTAGCCCTACCAAACTCAGGAGGACACCAGAACTTGCCTACATTTCCCTTCACCTACTGGAAACTCTTGGGAGAGGAAATCCATCACATTCTTATGAGTCCAATTCAAATTTCACCTTTACTGGAGTAACTGTGCTGAACAGATCCACAGTTGGAATTGAGGCAGGACAACTCAGCAGTGGAAAGGTTTGATATAAAAAGGAGATGCTGCAGCACAAAAGTTGGGTTTTTCCAACAGGCTCCATTGCTGCTCATTCTCATGGAGAATTTCTATTACTGACTGTGCATTGTCTCCTTTTAGCTAAGGATATCCCATACTAGTGATGAAGATTTATTAAAACAAAACAAAAAAAAAGTTATGTGTTTAGCTAAACCCCTAAAGCTTTCACTGCTTTTGACACCCAAATTTAAAATTCCTGTCATAGACACCAGAAATGCCTTTTACCATCCAGTTGATGGGTCTGTGCTCCAGACATCTGGGTAACCATCCCTCCAAACATCATCATTGTCACTGACAGGACCCAAAAAACATTTTTAGCCACAAGTACCAACCTAGAGATGGCCAAGATAGTCAAGTCTCTGCCCTGTATAATGAAAAATGATCTTACTGCTCCAAGTATTCACTAAGTTTCATTTTAACTCCTACATGAAGCTGAAGCTCACAAGTGATTTGAGCTGGAACTGCTGGGATATATAAATTATTTATATAAATAACTACAATTCCTATCTCTTTGCCCCATCCCTGGAAGTGTCCAAGGCCAGGCTGGATGGAGCTCTGAGCAATCTGGTCTGTGCAAGGTGTTCCTGCCATGGAGAGGTGTTGAATGAGATAACATTTAAGGTCCCTTCCAAGCCAGGCCATTCTATGAAAATACAGAGGCCAAATTATTAAACCCAAGTGGGCAAATGGTTTTTTCTAAAATGCATACATCCTTTTTAGGAAAAAAAAAAAATCTTTGAAGTAATAGCTGGCACCCATAGCTTCTACATCTTCAAATGAATCTGATTATTCCCTTTGGTGCAGCTGACACTATCCTCAAACACTGCACTTCTTCTTTGGGAAAACCAGAAGCAGAGCAGATTGCTTCTCACCTGAGCATGAATGGCATTTGCAGGTCTTTTTCCATATCATCTTAACTCATTTATTAGTATCTGCATTATAAACAGAACCCCTTGTGTTAAGCCTGTCTGGCAGTTTGTCTAGGAACTGGACATTTCCTTAAATGAAATGTGTGAGGGGGGTGAGGCTGCCCAACCTTCTTCCACCTCAGGAATCAGCTCCTTTTACAGGGAATGACAGACTGGAAATGGGCACAGGCAGCACAAATTCTGCTTTCCAAGCACAGTGGTGATGGCTGCAATAACTACCTGTACTCCAGACCCAGAGAACACAATGCCTTTCCTTTGGAATTGAAACTGTGCAGTTTAGAACAAACCAGAGACTGTTCACAAGTCTTTTGTTGGTCCCTAACTTAATAAAATCTCAACACGGAACCCTTCTATTAGATTCAAATGGAATCTGAACAGGGCAAGATGGGATATTGGGAAAAAATTCCTCCCTGTGAGGATGGGGAGGCCCTGGGACAGGGTGCCCAGAGAAGCTGTGGCTGCCCTGGAAATGCTCCAGGCCATGTTGGACAGGGCTTGGAGCAACCTGGGATAGTGGAAGACACCCATGGCAGGGGGTGGCACAGGATGAGCTTTAAGGTTCCTTCCAACCCAAACCAGTTTGGGATTCTAAGATTCTAAAATATGTAATCCAAAATGATCACGAAGATGCCAAGCTGGGCTCCATGACATTTCTGCAACATTTGTGCCTGCATGACTGACCTGCAAAAAAACCTGAACTTGTTTTTCCTAGTGAAGGACAAGCACCCAGCATTTTTAAGTTGTGAGCTGCAGAGATAAATCCAACTGCTCTGAGGAGCTGGTCCAAATATAAATAACCACGTCAGCCCTGCTCACTTCCTGAAGCCTGGCTGAGCCCCAAAGCTGAGGGGTCTGTACCCACACATTGGTGAAGGCAGCAAATACCTCCAGCTTAGCCCTGAGCTCAAGTGCCAGACAAAAATTTATCAGTGCTGAGCATCTGGGGTGCAAATAGACAGATCCAAGCTGTCAGGGAGGAAAAGAGAGGGAGTAATGGCAAAGACCAGTGCCAAAGAGGTGGAGAAGGCATGTCACAGACACACTGAAGGGACCACCAGAACAACAAAGGTACCAAGGACAAGATGACCCGAGGATGTGGCACATCTCACTATGCCATCAAACAGCTGAGTGTGAACTTCATCCAAGTGTGAACTTCAAGAGGAGTTTGGTTTGGATTGCTGGAATCCAGAGTCTTTGATCACCTGGCAGCAAGTGACATGGAGATGTCACTTCTGCTGTCATTCCAAGGAGCAGCAGGAGAGCAAGAGGGCTCAAGAGGGTCACACGTGACTTCAGGATGCTCTCCTCAGGTTTGGGAAGCAGCACCAGATGCCAAAGATAAGCAGCAAATGTAGGACTGGGAGGGGGGAAGTGCTTTGAGGAGAAAGGTCTGTGGGAAAGGATGAATCATCCCCTTGCCCAGGGAAACAGGGAACAGCTCAGGAAAACAGGGGCTGCAACAGCCATTTCCAAATTGCCTCCTGCTGCTGTCACCCCTTATGCTGTGAAACTCAGAATTTCCAGTTACAGCTGGAGAAGGTGCCTCAGACAGAGCAAACCACAAGCACTGCAAACCCTAAATCGATTAAACCATTTCATTTAGCACATTTGGGAAACCTGAGAACACAATCACAGAGACAGCAGGGCCACTTTGCACCAGGAGCCTGCAGATAAAGCACCACGCTGGAGGAGGTCTGCAGGAAACATTCCCGGCCTGCAATCAATGCCAGTTTAAGGAATTACAGTTGCTACCATGAAAATGGGAATTGGTTTGGAATAAAGAAAAAGGAAGTATAAGCATGCCTCATGTTGGCACTGAAGTTTTGTGTTAATGGGAGAAAACTTCAAGGCAAGAAGCATCGGCTGTCACTTCACTCCCCTCCTTCCAACTGGGATGAAACTGCCAAAGAATGAACTCACTCCAGCTCTAAATGGATTTCACAAGAGTCATCAGCCTCAGCCTGGATCCTTCAGTCAGAATTCTTCAGAGTATTTGTTTGGGCCTCACCTTGGCTAAGGAAATAAACCTTTCACTACGCAGAAGAGACAGGATGGCAGAGAGCATTTTATGTGGTTGAAAAGCGTTTGCTGTTAGATTGGAGTCTGGAGTTTCTACCATGACCCAAAGCTGAGACACAGGGGAAATAATATTTAATTAATATATATCCAGCTTATATAGTTTTAGTTATTTATTTCCCTTTTAATGTGGATGAAGCCAAGATTAAAGGCAGTGTGATCAGAAGGCAGACAAAGAACTACTGAGAAATTGTTGCCTTTGAAAGGCCCAAGATTTCGTGAAGCATTTCGGTCTTAAAATCCTTCATAGAGAAAAAGGAATTGGAATTCAGCCTGTGGCTGAAAGTGTGTTGATTTGCAGAAATGTATGTCTTAGAAGCCTGTTTAAATACAGTTTAAACACTTCTTTCCATCCTCATCCCTTCTCCCTATTTGCAGGAGCACTGAAGTGCTTTATAAGACATGGCAAGAAAGAAAATGAGACTTGTACTGCACTACTTTTGGAAGTTTTGCCACTGACACGCAGGCCATGATTTCAACTATTTTTAGCTCTTGTAAGATTAGGCTTCAATAAAATGGAGAATATCTAAAGCCAACCAAAAAAATATTTAAAAATCCCTTCAACACATCTAAATGAAACATTCCAAAGTGGCTTCCAGAGACACAGTTCTCCTGATGAACACTAGAAGGACAACTCAGGAGAGAAGCTGACAGCTTAGCAGTTTTGACTGCTTAGCCGTTCAAAATCCATGAAGAAAACCAGATGAAAATGTAAGATAAATACATGCATGAAGAGCTTACCTGAAGTAGAATTTAGGTCAGTTACTCTTCAAGACTGAGATACACAGAAGTATCACATGGGCATCCAACTTCAACACGGAGTTCACAGAGTGAAAGCTAGATCCCATCACCAAGATTATCACTACCTTTTTTTTTTTTCTGATGGAAAAGAATCAGTGTCTTCAAGTGAAATGCACCAAGTTCTTAATTTCTGTAATTTTCCTTCTAACTGAAGCAACTTTAGGAACTTCTTGAGGACATATTTTTCCACCCTCCCCTCAATTTATAACTTCATGTAGCTAAGGAGCTAAAACTGGAATCTTATCTCAAGTTAGGGGGGTCAAATTAAAAGAGGAGGTAAAAAATGTCAGGAAGAGTGCAGGAAGCCAAGCAGGATAGTTACAGGCTGCCTAGATTAATTTTTAATTCAAATACCCTCCTATCTGTGAAAATCATCTTTAATGTAAGGGTCACAAACACATCAGCGTTGAGGAAAGGAAAGGAACAATCAGCCATGGAGTTACTCACATTGGTCAAGAACCCAGGAGCAATTCCTGCAGAATTTTGGCCAAATTTCCATTTGAACACCTCCTATCCCCAGGCATAACTGTAACTGCTGATGAAGATTTAAATTTAAATTGTTTAGCAAGTTTCACCCTTGACTAGCATTTGCCTTCACTTGAAGGCAAGGCTCAACAGCAGTTCTGCTCTATTTTGGTTTCAGCTTTAAAGTCACCACCACAGAATTAGAATTAAGTCCTCAAACCCCTCCAACTTCCAGAGTTGTAAGGGGCACATAATGATAAGGACAAGTAATCCTAATGTTGGAAAGGTGGGTTACACATGCAAACACAAGGTGGTGTGTTGGTACTACAGACCATGGCTGTGTCCTCTTCAACCCAGTAGCACAATTCTCTACTGTTGTCCTAGAAATAATAGAGGAATGTTTCAAAAAGCAACATTCAGAACAGTGTTAAATGGTTTTGGGGCAGTCCTCAACTGGGGCTCAGGGAATTTAAATGCTACATTTCAAAAATGCAATGGGAGATGATGATACTTATTTTAACTCTAAGTTTTAACTGCCACATCTTAAAAGGCTTTGAAGTACTTCCATTTTAGATCTACTGTAACCACCTACTCAACCGAATCTGTATTCCTGGCTCCATTAATCCCCATTCCTGTTCTGCTGAAATTCAACATATGCCTTCAAGGTATGAGAGCCTGTGCTCTATATTTTACTAATTAACTGCAATGAAGGTGCTTTCAGTCTCTGCAGAGTGGGTTTTTAATAGCTGTCACCCCCTTTCACAAGTGAACAGCAGAGGTTCAGGGCATCTCTTCTCTCTGACACAATTTTAACCTTGCTCTGAGTGAGGTCCAGCAGTGCAGCAGCTCATTTCTGTTCGAGGCCACTGCTTTCTGAACCTGAGGGCTGTTTATTTGGGCAGAGGATGTTCCCTCACAGCCACAATGTCACTGAGTAGCTGGTGTCCACAATGCCTGCAAGGAGAGCACTCAAAGCTCAGGTGTCTCCTCACTGGACTATGGGAACAAGCAGGGTGTTGGCAGCAAGACTCAAAATTTCAGACCACATGGCAAGGCTACAGATGATGAAAGCAAGGCTGGGAAACAGAATAAGCAGCTCAATCATATGGAACCACAGCTCCTTTTGCTTCCCCATCCCAACCACACTCCCAGCCCATGAGGAGGGTAGCCCCTCCCACCCCACAGGTAATTCCCATCCCCCTCTCTGAAGCTATGCTCACCCAACAGATCTGAAAGCCCCTGGGACACAAAAAACCCTATTCCACAACTCGCTGATGAGAGCAGGTCTGGTTTTGGTTAAAGTCTTTACCCTCAAAACCCACTTCTGGAAATGGAGTTGCTTTCTGTGCTGACAGTCTTCAGTCTGAAAACCTTAAATTATCTGAGAATCAAAAAAGCAAAGTCACAGAGGCATTTGCTGTTGCTCTATTTCCCTTACAGTGGCTGCTGTTTAAAGCTCCTTTATCTTGAGGAAAGGTTCAACTCTAACACTGCAAATGTATTTGGGGAACACAGCAAAGCATGGAGCAGAACCACAATGGTGACTCCAAAACATGCTGAGAGGGGGGGGAACAGGTTGGCTTTCTGTTGGTTTTTTCCTTAAGTACTGCCATATTCAGCACAGCAGCAATTAAAAATTCAAAAAGGAAATCTCAAGTCGTTCATGCTTGTTAAAATTAATTCTCAGTTCAAGGAATTTTCTTTTAAGGAGTTCTTTTAATCAGGATATGGATACGGCATACCTCATTAAGATGGGTTTGCAAGATTTTCCTCTTCTCTATAGGCAGAGGGATTAAAAAAAAAAATCAAATAAACCAGCACATCACATGTGATATATTAAGACTATATCCTACATTTTGTACTTTCTTAAAAAAAGGATCCTTGTTGAAAAAACATCTAGAATGAGTTCCCCAATTCTTGTTTGTGGGTTTTCTTAAAAAAAAAAAAAAAATAAAAATCACCTTTAAATGTAAGTATTTTCAAATAATGCAGTTTAGACATTTTTAGTGGTGTGCCTAACTCTGATCACCTTTGCTCTCCAGGATTAAATATTACTGGGCTCTCCTCTGTCCATTCTTTATAATAAACTCCGGGGTTATTTTTTCTCGGTGCACAGAGCAAATCACATATCACAAAATCCTCAGTGAGAAGGGTGAGCTCTTTAATGACAGGCATCCTCTTTCCCAGAGAAAGTATTCTGTAAGCCTTACCTGGCAGTTTGTCTGAGCTAAATACAACATTAAAGTCGAGATGGTCGCTCTTCCCAAATCCATACTCAGGACAGTCTTTGCACTGAGAAGGATCCACAGTGCAGGGGAGGCAATGGACAATCTGAGGGTATTGATGTGTTCATTCAAGAGCTAAACATGGTAACACACTACAAAAGAGCATTTGGAATGTGTGCATTGGAACTGGATAACAATTTACAAGGGAGCATCAGAGGCCCATTGTTAAAAAACCTCCTATAAACTTAAATCATTTAAAGTTCGCCAGCCAAGCAACTCTAGATTCTTAGTGCCAAATAATGAATTACACCTTTCAAGGATGAACCACACTGGATTTTTTAAGAGGCCATGCCACAGGGATACAGTTCTTTGTCTTTCCTAAGCAGATCATTGTACATCTGATCATATGTTGTTTTGAAGTCATAAACATTTGGCTTGTCCGGGGCTGGTCCTGGCAGTTTCACGTGAGTCCCTGTGCCAAAGGATCGGACACTGAATCCTCGTTTGCTGAAAGACACAAGGGAAGGGGGGGAGAGAAAGCCATTAGACTGGATGGACTTTAAAAATTAAAGTGCTGAAGAACACAGAGTGAATTTTAAAAACACCTCTCAGCCTGGAGCCAAATCACAGCCAAACAGCTGGGCAAACAAATTGGCAGGAGTACCCAATGTGTATTTTCCTTGCAGTTACAATCTAAATTCACACCATTGCTATAGAAACACCTCTACTTGATGGAAATTTTCTTACAATTATGGTACACAGCTATTGGAAATGTCTTTTGTGTTTTCCTTTTGTGCTCTCAGACGTTCTGGATTTGCAACAAGCACATGTTGTGTATTCACTCATGGACAACATGGTGGAGGCAGATATGTTTTTCTGATAATAGAAATAAATAACTGTACTGACTGATCAATGCTTAAACATCCTGCTAAGACTGTTGGCCTAACTGCATTATTCTTCTCACTTTGTTGCCCAAACTACCTCTGGTGTCATTTAATAAGCCCAGAACAAACATTTGTGTGCCTGCCACTGAAAACCATGCAGTGCAATTACCTTCACACAAGTAGGGCAGATGTTCTGCTGGCTGCTCTCTAAAACTCTTGGCTAAACCAGCGATTACTTCATTCCATTCTTATGAACAAGTACTTGTTGAATAGTTACAATTAAAAAAAAAAATAGGCAGGAACCTGCTTGTCTTTAGGAGTAATGCCAAAATGTTCTTGATGATTAACTGAGATACTCACACTTGAACCTCAATACATCCTTCAGTAATATTAAAAAATATGACAATCTATTGAATGTGACCAAAAAAAAAAAAAAAAGAAGAAGATTTTTCTGGTGGTCTAATGGACAAAGTTACATGGTAAAATACTGTTGCTATCACTCAGAAGGCCAAAACATTTGTGTCTGTAATGAAAACATAACCTGAAACAGCAAGACCACGACTAAACCTAGTTTTTTAAGGACTCACACTTTCAGCTTCAATGATTTTAGCAGAGCCTGAATGGAGTGGACAATGTTAAAACAGAAAGCAAGTGAATAATCCAATGCCTGTGTCCTCACACTCCCCAAAATAACCCCAAATTTGTAGTGCTTTCCTCTGAGGGGAGTGAACAGAACTGGGATCCAGTGCAAGAGTCACTCCCAGACACAAACAAGAAAATTCAGCAGAAGACACCAACTCAAATTGTCTTTTTGCCTTCAAAAGGTGTCCTCAAAGTGATCCCAAATGCTTCTGGGCAGAGACTGTGATCAACTCCTGCCCCAAACTCAAAAACGGCTCTGAAACTATCAACACTTACTTCCTTCAGTTCCTCCTACAGGAACACAGCCCCTCCTTTCTCTTTTCTTGCTTCCCCACACTTTTTCTCCAGTAACTATTTATAGCTCCCAATTTCTGTAAACAGACAAGATATGTGATGATTTTTTTGCTTCTTTCTGCAGGACTAAGGACTGAAAATGGATACAAGTGGAAAAAAGTGCAATTCCTTGCCCCTCCCAGCCCTCCATCACATGTAACTGGTGCAGTTATGAGTCACTGTTCATTTATTTTCCCTGCAATACTTGCAGACCCAAGTTTTGATTCTGCTGCTTCTACTGGACATGAGGAGAGACATAATATGTACAGAAGAAATTGCAGTGATAAAAAAAATTGTTTCAATTTGATCTTCTATGGTTTCCTCCTTTTATTTTTTTCCTTTAATTTTATTCTTTGAAACAGATCTGCATTAAAACCTCCACCTCTAATTGCTGTAAATGTCCCTGAAGTTTGCATCATCTCATATAAAATCAATCTGAAATCTTTGACATTCGACACATCAAAAATTAGTGCCTCTGAGGCCCATGACCCATTCAAAATTATTTCTTGGAATAGCTGGAGTATGAGTTCCCCACATGGAATTTCATGCTTTGTACCTTGGCGAGTGGTAGTGTCAATTTTTACACTATTTATGCCCCAGGTGCAATGAAATATCCTATGTTTGTGTTATTGCTGTGCAGGGCTTACACAGCACCCAAGCCTGTTCTGCTTCTCACCTCACCCCATCCCAGCAGAGCCTGGAAAACCAAATAATGCAGATGAGTAAGATCTGACCTAGGGAGGGGTTACACACATCCATTTCAATACTGTTCTTGCAACAACTGAGGCACAGGAGAGGGAAAAATGCCTGCACAGAACCATTATTCAGGAGTTTTTATTAAATATTATTCAGCTTTTATTAAATAGCTGGACACATCCAGTGTAGTCAATCATCAGGTGTCTGTGGAAATCTGGCACATTTGTAAAAATGAACAATTCCTACAAGAAAATGGGTATCTAGTGTTTGGTTTTGGCCTAATAAAACTAGCCAGGAGATGGAAAAGAATGTTTTTTGTCACAAACAGTAAAAGGTAAGACAGACTAACAAAGTACTGTAGCACAGATTTCTGAAAATGCTGAGCTTAAACTTTACCAGACTATTAAGGACCATATTTCAGGAAGTTGTTCTATTAATTAAGGCTGATGTAAACAAACTACCAATATATTAAGGACAAAGTGAGTCACTGCCCAATCTCATTTTCAGCACCTTTGCTCACCTCTCAGTCCAAAGCTCATCCCAAAGAGCTCACAAGCACCACTCCAGTGCCCCTGAGCATTTCCCCCAAAGGATCTCAGAGCTGACTGCAAACACTTGTGAAAGCAGAGACCAACCTGGACTGCACTGACACACCACAGACTGGGACCACTCCATTTCAGGCACTGGCAGGAAAAAAAATAATCATCTCTGCAGCTTGGGACTGAATTTCACTGTTATTTGGGGATTCCACATGTTCTTATTAAATTAAGGTGTTTTTCAGCTTATTGGATGTTCATAACAGCACAGCCTCTCTTTATAATGGCTGTAGGAAATAT
Organism: Chaetops frenatus; assembly: GCA_013400775.1. Taxonomy (NCBI): domain Eukaryota; kingdom Metazoa; phylum Chordata; class Aves; order Passeriformes; family Picathartidae; genus Chaetops; species Chaetops frenatus. The sequence goes on from VZTR01015511.1 coordinate 302,516, forward strand.
TACTAAATATTAAAGCAAATGAAATAAGTCCTGCAGTGCCACTGCACTAAGAGTGGTGAAGATTTTCAGGGGACAAATCACTAATTTTACCACATCCCTTTCCACAAGAGGTAGAAGAAAAATAACCAGCGACCTTTGTAGGTTACTTAGAAAATATCATACGCCACCCAATCAATATAAAAAAAAAAAACAAACCACCCTCCAAAACAAGCCTCCACTGTTGGACAGCAGGACAAAAGCATTGTTAACTCATTTGGAATACTAACAACTTGTTGTGATTTGCATTATCACTACTAAACTGCCAAATGAGAGTGTGCTTTAATATAAAAATGTGAAAATATCTCCTTGGGGGCTTATTAATTTAGGATTTCTTAAATTAGACAATACAAATGTCAATACCTCACTGCATTTTGGTGATGACAGATGATGCCAGGAGGGAAGCTGTGAGTAACAACTTATGGAAACATCACAGGTGCAATTTAAGTCCTCTTACCCCTCAATGCTGAGCTACAAGTCTTAACATCAATAGGAAAATTAAGTTTTTGCTACAGGGGTTGCATTATTTGAGGTCCTCTGCTGCCACTAAGATCTCATGTCCATACTCCTAATTTCCTAAAAGTTAGCTAACAAGGAATATGTGGCTGTAGTGTGTATCAGCATTCTACAAGTTCTCATTACCAGGAAGTGACAAAGAGAACTTGAACTCAGCAGCTTCCTTCCAAAGCCAGCAGGGTACTACCAAGCAAACAGAAACGTGGAAGTTGCTGCATAAAAAAGTTTGGCTGTAAGAGATTTACCCTTTTGCCTTCCTCCTCTGAGGGAGAACCATGGCCTAAGTCTGCATGCTCCATGGCAAAATAGAAAATAAAAGATAAAATCACCTACAGAACATGCTGGGCTGGGGTAGAGTTAATTTTTGTCCCAAGAGCTCTGTTGTGGATTTGTGTTGGTAACACGGGGATGTTTTTGTTATTGCTGTGCAGGGCTTACACAGCACCCAAGCCTGTTCTGCTTCTCGTCTCACCTCACCCCACCCCAGCAGAGCCTGGAAAACCAAATAATGCAGATGAGTAAGATCTGACCTAGGGAGGGGTTACACACATCCAGTCTGACAGCTTTAGGGAGAGATCATGTCTTTATGCACTGCTCCTCCTGTCCCCCTTTGCTTCCTTGGCTCAGCACAGCCCTGTGGTGATGGCTCTTATTCTATCAACTTCAGACAGACCTTCAGCCTGACTTCTGTTGGAAAATTAGAACAAAGTGCTTAAAACTTGGTTAATTACAAAGTACACACGCACACACCAAATGCTGGACCCCAGACTTTGTTTTCCAACAGTCACTGCACACAGAATTTGTGTCTTTTAAAGTCCTGCCATCTACTAACAAAGTACCTTAGAGTTTCATCCTTACTCTTCTTCCTCTTTTAATCATGTGTTCTTTCCAACTGCAATGCAACACAGAGCAGGACACTGCCCTAACTGGTGAGGCAGCCTGGCTTGGACCCAACACAGGCATTTTCCTGAAGTTTACTGGCAAAGGAGCACTTATTTCTTTAGAGTTGCATCAACAATTTATCTGTTTTGCCATTTTTGCTACTGCTGCTATTAACTACAAAAGATGTTAATAAAATGAAATGTTTTCTAAATACGGTTTTGTTATTTTAAAATAAAAATCTTAAGGGAGAAGAGACTTAAAAAAACCACCCCTGCCACATTTGGCAAACATCAGTCACACCGGAAGTGATTTAGTTCTGCAAGAACACAGGGGAAGGAAAAGGCCAGACGTGAGAAGTAAACTTAACTTTATCCTTTATACTCAGCTTTCAATTAAAACTCAGTTCTAGCATTTTTAAAGAAGAAACAATGTCATGTTTTCAGAGAACTGCCACAGGTAACATCTGAGGACAAGTGTGAGCGTGAAGTGCATGAAATGCTGTCACAGTAAGATGGCTGCCAGACTAAAATCTTCTATTATTTATTCCTTTCAAAGCTTTTATTTTTATTTACATGTAGCACACACCTTACGCAGTTGTTCTGCTTACTATGCCATCAATGTGTATTTTTAATGTGAGTGTTTCTTAGCATAACTTTAATAAAATAAACCCCACCATCCTTATTGTCATGTTCTGCAGTGCAAAGGGAAGATTTAGGGACACGATTTCAGGCAGAACAGGTCTCTCCTGTCAGTCAGTCTGTCCCCAATCTCCTATCGCACCTTTTCAGCCAAGTTGAGAGTAACTGGAGTGCTAAACTGATTAACGCTTATAATCTCAGAGACATTTTAACATTCTGAACCGAATGTTCTGGGTCTCCTGAGAGAGGAAAGGGCTCCTTTTCAGGGCATAGAGTGGCTCAGTTTTCACAGAATGTTAAGGGATTAGGAGGGACCTTAAAACCCAAACCATGGGCAGGGACATTTTCCACCATCCCAGGGTGCTCCAAGCCCCGTCCAACCTGGCCTTGGACACTTCCGGGGATGGGACCACCAAAATCTCCCTGTGCCAGGCTCTCACCACCCCTTTTACCACAACAGAAGTATTTCTTCCTAACATCTAACCTAAATTTCCCCTCTTTCACTCTTGTCCTATCACTCTAGTTCCTGGCGAAGAGTCCCTCTCCGGCTTCCCTGTGTGCCTCTTTCAGATGAATTCAAGAAGGGAAAAAAAAAAAGGGGGGGGGGGGGGAGGGAAGAAAAGGAAAAAAGGTAACATTTAAGTTTCCACACGCCGAGACAGAGGCCCTGCTCTGCCCAAGTCCCCAGCCCGTGTTTTCAGCACTGGGGCCGCAGCTCTGTCGGGGAGGGCCGAGACCTCCGACCGCGGCCTGGAGCGGGGCGCGGAGGAGGCGAGGTGAAAATGCGGTATGAGCGGGGGTGAAAAGGGCGTACAAACGGGCTGAAAGCGGGGTGAAAAGTCGGTTCAAGCCGGGCGAAGGCGGGCTAGAAGCGGGGGTGAAGGCGGGGTGCCGTCCCGCAACCACGGGCCTGGCGGGCCGGGCGCCGGCCCCGAAGCAAGGGCCCATCCGCGCCTCCCTGACAGCGGAGCGCCGCCGGCACAGGGGAGGAACCGGGCAGCAGCGGTTACCTGAGGATGTTGTGCGCCTCCATGCTGCGGTTCTGGTTGCTGGAGCACACCACGGCCACGCGGAGCGGCGCGGACGGCATGGCGGGCACGGCGCTGGGGCTGCCCGCGCCTCCCTCCCTCCCGGCCGCCGCTCCACAAAATGGCGGCGGCAGCGCGGCG
>VZTR01015511.1:311809-337872 GCA_013400775.1 Chaetops frenatus
GGCTCTGCAGCCGCCGCCGGGGCCGCCAATGGAGAGGCGGTGCCGCCGTTAACTCTCGCCGGGCTGCGGAGCACCCGCCCGCTGCGGCCGCTGGTGGCCGCCCGGACGAGGCTCTCGGGGCTCTGCGCGGCGCACGGAGCGCTGAGACCCCGCGAGGGGCGGGCACGGCGACTGCTGAGACCCCTCAGGGGCTGTCACAAGGGATGCTGAGACCCCGCAAGGGCCGGCACAAGGGGATGCTGAGACCCCGTAAGGGTGGGCACGGGGGATGCTCAGATCCCGCAAGGGTGGGCACGGGGGATGCTCAGATCCCGCAAGGGTGGGCACGGGGGATGCTCTGCCCCCGCCGTCCCTCCTCCGGGCTCTGCTCTGCCCACCGGGGTCGCGTCCCCCAGCGCTTAGGGTGCTGCTCAGTCCTATATAGGTCGAGTTGCGGATTTCACTCCACACCAAAAAATGTTATTTTTTAAAATTTGTCCGTGTTTTTGATCTGGTTTTACATAGGATCCTGTTTTAATAGCGGAACATGCTTATGCGTCTATATTTAACCTGTAAAATACAGCAATTCTCACGTTACATGGTTAAAACCCCCAGAAATGTGGCCGTGGATGGCCGGGAGGTGCCTCTGTCCCCGGGGGCTGACACCAGCAGGGCTTAGGTCCACGGCAGGACTGGGGAAGGTGACAGAGCTCCCCTTCAGCTGATACAAACCTTGCTCGAAGAAACGGAGCTCACACGGATTTAATCTGATTTTTAAAAGGGTGACAACCGCACACCCAGGCTGCTTTCACCTCTTGGCTTTGGGAATTTAAATAAACTCGGCAAGGATTTAATCCCGGGAGAAAGACACGAGACGCTCCCAGGTCAGCTGAGAGCAGGGATAGCGCTGGGTCTTAGCGCACACCCTGAGCCAGAAGGAACAAGGATATTCCTCTTCCTGCCTTCTCCGAATGCCATTTCCTCCCTCTGCAGCAGGACCAGCCCTCCGTCCATCCCTGCATGTGGAGCCAGCAGTGGATTTTGCAGCACAGGAGGAGGGAGCAGTGCTCCATCCCAGCATTACACCGTAATTAATGCTCTCTGAACGACCTTGAGAGAGGTACATGAGAGTATCGACTTGTCTAAATGAGCTCTAATGAACCAATGATAAAAATACAGCCTTCAAAAGTGTTTGGAGATCCTTTGAATTGTTAAATTGGTAAAAATTGCTTTAAGTCCTTTCTCCTCTGAATAGCAGGGAAAAAAAAGACATTTGTTTTTGTTTATGTTTTGATCAGGTTTTACATAGGGTTGTTCCGGATTTTATAGCAAAACATAAGCATTTGTCTATATTTAACTTGTAAAATAGAATAATTAACATGTTACTTTGTTAAAGCCCTCAGAAATGTGCCTAAACGCATTGCTGTAGTTCTTCACTGTGTTACCTATTTGGAAACACAAGATCTACAGATTACTATGAATGCTTTCTTTAAAAACAAAATTTGAATTATCTTACGTAAGTTGAAAATACAACAAAAATAAGATCCTGAGGCCTATTTTTATTTCATAGCCTAAACAAAACCAAACTCAAATCATAGGTGGTGATGCTTGCTTATACAAAAGGGTAATTTGCAGGAATGTAGAATTTGTTTAAATAATTTTGCTTTCTGATGCATTGAATATGAATGGTCTGACATCAGGACACATTTTCCCGTTGGAAAAATTGGATTTTTCAAGTGAATGGTTCCTAAGGAAATCTTTAATTTACCCATATCAAGTATTGCAAGTTATTTCCACATCAAGTTTTTAACCAGATTTAATAGGAGTGTCTGCTAGCCTATGGAAAGTTGTCAGAAATCTCTTTTGATACCAAGAGGGATCAATGAGAATCAATTAAAAAATAGGATCAGCAAAGAAAAGGATGTTGAAGGTGGAGTTATGGCTTGGAAAACACTCAGATATTGGAGCAGGAAGAGGTGCTGTGCTGCTGAAGGCACTTCTTGGCAAATTTTCTGTGGAATTTCAGCCAGGATGCAAAAACTGGAGACCTGACAGCCCTTCCTGAGAAATGTCAGCATGTTCAGGAAGTGGCTGGAGCCAAACCAAGCAAGTTTTTCCTCCTTCAGACTTTGTGTCCTTCTCCAAAGAGGGATGAAGAGCAGATTGTTCTCCAGAGCTGTCATCGTTTCCATGTCCAGGGGAGAGATCTGGCACCAACCTCTGGGGCTGCTCGTGATTTACAACTCACTCTGAGTTCTGGTGGGAGATCTAAGGGTCTGGAGTGTGGTGTAGGGAGGGAAGATGGTGGGCACAGCAGTGAAGGCCCTGAACCCACCAAAAAAACTGGTAACACTATAGGTTAACTACACCTTTTCCTCCACTTTTGGCCTTGCAGTGTCTCTGAGCAAAAAACCTAATTATTTATCCCAGAGCCAAGCACAGCCTCGTGCTTTTGGCCTGGTCAGCCTGCCCATGCTGGCTCCCTGTGAATCCTCTGTCTCATTGTTTGCTCTCTTAGCAATCCATCTGTTTCCTGAGACCTTGTTCTGTGCCCCAGCCTGCAGGAAAACCCAGCCTGGCCTTTCCATGTCATTGCTGCAGCATTCTGCTGCTCAGGCCAGACCCTGTGCTCTGCTCTAAGCTGTGAACCCCCAGCAGCATCCCAGATTGCTTTCCAGGCCTCCAGACAGACCCAGCACCACAGGGTTTTGGCTTTTCTGCTTCTCCTCCTCTGGGTTTATTGTCTCCTCATAGAGGAAGCTCTGAACAAATATTGAAATGGGGGCAATTTGCCATGGGCCAGGCAATGAAACACTGACAACCTACGGCTCACAATTTATGCAACACTCTGCTAATTTTAGTCTCAGATATGGCCAGGGCAGACAATCCCCAGGGCAGAGATGCTTGCTCTCAGCTGAGGGCAGCACATGACATATGGTTCCTAAAGCATCCTCTGAGCTGGGAGCTCTGCATTCAGGCCTGAGTTGCTACAGTTCCCTCTGAGTCATAACTTTGAGGATTACTCACCCCTAGATATGCAAACGCAGAGAATCTGCCTCCTAATTTAGATTATCCTGCAGCCTGAATCAGTGAGCAGCCTCATCCCCACCGGGCTTCTATTTCCAGTGCTTGATTCACTTCCAGTGAGGGCTGAACCTCCCCTCTCTGACAGTGCCAGGCTGAGGGAGGGCAGGGAGTGAGAGGAGCAGGCAGGGAGGGCTGAGCTGAGCTGAGCTGAGCACAGCTGAGGCAGCTTGGGCACGGAGCTTTGGCACTGAGGACAAGTCTGGATGGTCAGAGATGCTGCTCTGACCTGGGGAACTGCAGCAGCATCTCACCAGCCCAGCAGTTTGGATCAGGATGCTCTGAAGCAGGAACTGCAGCCCCAGCTGATCTGCTGTGTGCTATTTATGGAGGAGAAAGCACCAACACAGCTTTAACCATCTCAGGGCATTTGGGATATCTTAAACCCCACCAGAGTTTTGTATTGAGCTCCTTACTGGGCTCAATGAGCAGCTCTGATACTTGGCTAAAAGAGAATTTCCTAAACTCTGGCTCCTTTCCTTATTCAGCTCCAGAGCTGGACTTGCACAGCTGATTGTACTGGTAAGAAACACAAGCAGAATCAAAACAAAGAACCAAAAGTCCTATGAAATGTAAATTTCAAGCTCCATTACAACCAGTGGAAGGAAAAATAATCAATGCTGTCAGAATGAAAAAGGCTGAGCTTGTTGGGAAATAAATACTGTTTTCCCCAGTGTCTAAAAGTGCTTGCAAAATATGCCACAAACAAGGGACTAAAAAGAGCTCAACTAATTCAAATAGAGAAAAAAGATCCTCTGATTTTTTACCAGGTGATGATATTCAGCCACATGCTCTGTTTGGTGAGGGAGGTCCCAGAGTCTGGGATTTCCATCGTGGTGATGAGGAAGCAGGAGACAGCTCAGAGCCAGGGTCTGGCACAGGGCAGGGAGTGGGGCAGCTCTGCCCTGTTCTTAGCACTTAAAACAGGTCCTGGGCATTGAGATATTGTGATTAATCCCACTCTCCTTTCATTTTAAATTCCAGGGATCCCAGCTGACTGTTTCTTCTTGCTCCCTGAGGTCAGGTAAGATGTCTTTTGGAGGCCAAGTACAGGTTTCAATCTACTGCATCAGCACAAGAAATACCCCACTTGCCCACTAAAAAGGACCAAAATTTACCTCAGCTCCTTCTCAAATGTTGGGAGACTGGAAATAAGCCAAACAGGTTGGAACTGCATTAGTTGGGCTGCAAATGTTCCTTCTTTCCTGTTTCTTGGAGTGACTGTCCCTGTCCCCAGTGGGAAGAGCCTGACATCCCTCACCTCCAGGAGCCCAGGGCATCAGGGAAGATGCAGAGCATTCCATGGGGACACTCTGAGCCCAGCAGGGCTGTCAGAGCTCAAAGCCAAGGAAAGGAGAACTCTACAAGGATCTGCTCCAAGTCTCTGGGGGGGGGGTCTCTGCACCAGGAAGGGGGTGCAGGGTGTTCCCACCCACTCACACACACACTGCTGGCTATGGCTGGTGCTCTTGCACAGCTCCAGACAAAGAACAGGAAATTTCTTGTGATTCTCTCCCCACTCTACTCAGAGGGGAGCAAAGGGTGTGTTAAAGGAACACTACTGGGCAAAGTAGTTTACAAAGACAGATTCCTTTGTATTAGAGATCAGTCGAGTGAGTCCAGGGAGCAGCTCAGGCACCCCTCTGCTGCCCAGGAGGGTAAAAAACACCCCCTTAAAAAAACCAAAAAACCCCTCTCCAGCTTCAAAAGGGGATGTGGAAAACAAGAGGGCGAAGAACACAGTAAATCAAAAAGTGCTTCTAAGAAAAGCAGCAGGATAAGATCATTCCCAGTCTGAGAGGGAGGCATGCCCTGGGAGGCAGCAGTGGCCCCACATCGAGATGGAATTCCCATCTGCAAACCCCCTGCAAGGGCCTGTGGAGAGTTCCCTCCTCCTGCCTTTGTTCTGGGCAGTGTTTAATTCAGGAGCCTGTTCCCAGGAGGAGTTCCCATCCCCTCGTTCCTGGAGTATCCAGTTTTCCTCCAGCAGCTCTCAGAAGTATTCATCCTTCTTGCCACCAGCTCCCTGCATTCCTGCACGGTCCCTCTGCTCTTGGACAAGCTCCAGGTCATCACTGTCATCCACGTCCCCTCCATGATCCTCCTGGGGGCACAGGGAACAGCCAGGAAGGAAAAATCAGCAAGGCCTGGAGAAGGAAAACCTAAATAACAGCACACCCCACTGCTCCTGAGCACAGCTGTTTCACCAAACCAGCCCAGCCTTGGAAACCTGGGAAAACAGGGAAGAAGCCACCTCTGCCAGGCAACTTTAGGTGTCCCTGGCAGGAGACAGAGGTGCTGCCATCATCAGCCAGGGTGTTTAAAGCACATTTAATATCCTGGCAGTACAATGGAGCTTTGACATCTCAGCCTGTTGCCTGTGCTGCCTGAGGAGCTGATATGAGGGGCTGATCTAAAGAGCTGATACCCTGCATCCACCACAGTTAAAACCATGTCACAAACCCCACCCAAGATGTGCAGCAGCCAGCACAGACTCCATGGATGCTTTTAGCTCCAACCACCCAGTGCAGACACCTACAAGAGGCCTGGATTCACACAGAAGGAGATCTGACACCAGCTTTGCTCTGCCCACCCTTTATTTCCTCACTCCTTTCATTCCCAGCAGGCCAAAACCCTCAGCCCCTCAGGAACCCTGGGGAAACTGCAGAAAAAACCCTCACGAGCCACTCACAAAGGGCAGGGAGAGAATGACTGAGACTGGAAGAGGATTCATTTCTCTCTGTGAGCCAGAAAGCACCAGGGTGATCCTTTCTAGCTCATGCTTGAAGAAGAAACACCTGGCTCTGGCCTTGCTGCACTGGCACAGCCTGGGATTCCTCCTGTGATTCCTGCTGTGATTCCTTCCCCAGTTTGGCAAGGATCCCACAGCTCAGCTGCTGCAGGTGGACACAGAGGGGAGGATGGGACACAGAGCACAAAAAGTGCTCTGGACACTTGGAAAAAGGAGCAGTGGGATCCAGGTTTGTTCTGGAGACCTCACTGAGTAGGCTGAGGCAGACCTGGAGTCCCTAAAAGCTGAGTCCTCCCAGTTCCTGGCTACCAACACCCCCAGATGAGGCCACACCAGAGAGGGAAAGAGGAAGAACCTTGGTGTCGTACAATTTCTTGCTCCTGATCTTCCTGGTAGTCATCCAGTGGGTCTTCCCTGGGCTTGGCAGGTCTGCCAGCATCCTGAAAAACACAGCCAGCCACTGCTGAGAGTGCAGTGCTCCCATTCCCTGCCAGCTCCCTGGATCACAGCCCCAGGTCTGGAACTCTGGGTTGCCTCAGGGATCAGGGGGAGCAGAGGAACAATCAGACAACCCCAAATCCATTTAATTTTTCCACCCAGTCTCTTTTTCCACCTGCTGGCAGCTCCTTCTACTTGGAAAGGGAGGTCTGTCCTGCAGCAGGAGGGCCCCTGGGCTGCTGCCTCAAGCCCCAGGACTCAGGGAAACTTTTGAGTTATTTAGGGGGCACAGCACAGCCAGATCTGAAAGCCAGGTATTTATGTCACTAATTCTTTCCACATCTGCACTAATCTCAAGGAGATGTTGCTCTCCTGGTGCCAGCATCTCTCTCTTGTTTGATTTCATTGGCCTGGATTTCTCTTTTTCTTTCTTAATCTCACTATTAATCATGATTTTCAAGCCTGACAGATAAAACACTCCTTTTTTAAAACAAGCAACGTTCAGCTGCTTCAAAACAAATGAACATTTCCCTGAGGCAGGCTCTGGCTTCAGGCAGCAAGAAACACTTTGTGAAATAAATGGATTCCATCTGCAAGGAAGCAAACAAGGAGGCAGAGCTCTCACATGTTGTCACTGCTGCCAGGAGCCTTGGACAGGGCTGCACTGACCAGAACCCAGCACAGACTCAGATTATTGTGTGCTTTTGGTCCCAAGGGAATGAAAAGTCCCAGTTTCTCTGCAGGAACAGCTGGGAGTGAGCCATGCTCTATTCCATGTTTCTCTCCAGCCAGGAAGGTGTTGCAAATGCCAGAGCAGAGGGGATAGGGCCAGAGCAAGCCCTGGTACTTGGCTAAAAGAGAATTTCCTAAACTCTGGCTCCTTTCCTTATTCTGCTCCACTCAACCCCAGAGCTGGACTTGCACAGCTGATTGTACTGGTAAGAAACACAAGCAGAATCAAAACAAAGAACCAAAAGTCCTATGAAATGTAAATTTCAAGCTCCATTACAACCAGTGGAAGGAAAAATATGTTGGTTTTGACCAACCTGCCAGAGAGCTTTCTCCTGCCTGCCACATCCTCACAGCTGGATTAAGGATCCACCCCAGAATCTGATTTTTCCCTTTCAATCCTTAAGCTCCCTGCCCACCCACCCACAGCTGGTGATCCCTCCCTGGCCCTGCTGATTGCCCCCAGTCAGTCACCTTTGATGGCTTCTCCTTTGACTCTTCTTTGATGCTGGGCTCCTTGAACCTCTCCAAGCCTCCCACCTTCTCCTCAAAGTCAGGTCTCTCCAACTCAGCCTCCTCAAACTCATCCTCCCCTTGGTTATTGGGGTCCTGGGCAGGATCTGCAGCATCATCTGGCATCTGGACAAGAGAAGCCTCCCGTGAGTAGCTGGCAGGATATTCCCTCAGGAGGCAGGGAGATGCCTTCTCCAGCAAGCAGGAGCACTGGCCTGGAGCACTTGGCTGCACCTCTCCAAGCCTGGTAGTGTTTGGTAAAAAAATCCCCAAACCAGTCTCTGTTACCCCTCCAGATCCAGGGAGTTTGGAGTTGCACATTACAGAAAATTCTGGGTAATTATTGACTCATTGGATTCTTATGCCAAGCCAGAGCTGCATCCAGGTGAAACCTGGCAGCACCACTTTCCCACAGCCAGGTTGGACAGGGGCTTGGAGCACCCTGGGATGGTGGGAGGGGTCCCTGCCCATGGCAGGGGGTGGGATGAGATGGGCTTTAAGGTCCCTTCCAACCCTTGGAGTGGTTTTAAGATGCTGTGGTTACTCACCATGGGCTCCTGGGCCATGTTCTCCTTCTGCAAGGGCAGGTTCTCCTCTCTGTCAATCACTCCTGCATCTGCCAGGGACAGGGACAGGGACAGGGACAGTCAGTGGAGTGTCCTTAAAGCCACTGCCACCACCAGTCTGGTGGTTTGTCTCAACCTGCTTGGGGCAGCCAATTCCTCTGTGCAGAGGAATTCAATGAAACATTTCCATACCCATTTCCAGCTCCTCCTCATCCACCCTCTCCTGCTCTGCCCCCTGCTCTGCCCCTCTCCTCGGGCTGAGGGGTTGGGGGCTGCCTCTCTGCACCTCCTGCCCAGCCCTGTGGGCAAACTGAAGGTTCTTGGGGTGCCCATGAGCTTGTTCCTCGTCCATCTGGGCGTTCACCTTGCTAACGAGGTCCTTCCAGCTGCAACCAAACAGAACCCCCCCTGCCTCAGTAAATATTCCATAAAACTATTTCATAATGGCAAACAGAGAAAAAAATACTCCAACACATGCAGAAGTTTGGCCTAATTTAACTTTTTTTTTGGGTCAAAACTAGCAGGTTGTATTAATTACTGTGATATCTACTTGAAAAAGAGCCTTTAATATGCCACATAGTACAAAATAAGTTCTGCTTTGTAAATATAATTTATTGTAGGACTCCCTTAATATTATTCATATGACAATGACAGCCACGTAGCAATAAACTTCAGTTCTAAATAAGTTCTTACTCATGTCTCACACATACCCAAACACACACATCTGGGGGTTTAAAAATATCAAAATCACAAGTCCTCTTTATTGTTCCAACTTCATGGAAAATGAAGATGATACTAAATTAAAATAAATGCTTCCCAAACAGCTCAATAGCTTTAGTCAGGGACAGCTTCAGAAGCAAAGAAGGAATGAAATCCCAGTGGTAGGGACTCAAAAATAAGTGAAGCAAAACCTCTTAAGCCCAGAAAGTTACAGCAGTTCCAGGCAGGCTGCTTGCTCCAGCCTGTCCTCTACACGAGATTTAAAAATCTATTTAAGACATTTCAGTTTTTAACAGCTGGAAAGGACAAGTGGCCTCAGCTTCAGCAGCTCTTTCAGCCAGCACAGAAACAAGTGAGATTTTAAAATATTTTTAGGACATTTCAGTTTTTAACAGCTGGAAAGGACAAGTGGCCTCAGCTTCAGCAGCTCCTTCAGCCAGCACAGAAACCCTCCAGTGAGGAAAATCACAACCCAGCCCTCAGCTCAGATTTCCCCATTATAAATCACCAGAATGCAGGCTGGGCACCAGGAGCTGATCTGAGGCTCCCAGGGCAGCAGTTGCTGGATGTGGGGGCCCCTCTGTGCTCTGTGCAGCCCCGTGTTGCTCTTGGCTCTGGCAGGGTTGGGTTCTGAGCTCCTTATCAGAAATCTCAGCCCGTGTAAGCAACAGCCTCCAGCTGCTCTGTAATTCCTTGGTGATAGGTCCAGGAAAAGCAAAGCACACCAAACACCCCGGGATCCCTGGCCTTGCTGAAATCCCTGGCCAAACAAATCCATGTTTGCATTTTCTGCCTCACGTAGTGACAGGAAGCTGGCTGGGCTCTGTGTGGGGATGAAAGGCCATTCTGCCACCACAGCCCTCGCTCACAGCCACACCAGGCCCTGCCTGCAACTACTGATGCCTCAGGGTTTGAGCTTTTCTATTTTCCATCTATTTGTGACCCTGCAGTTCTTTAGTGTGTAACTCTAAACTCCACATTCAGTGGCAGCTGCTGCTTTCCCATTTTGCTCAGACACAACAATTCCTCTCCAGGCCTGGGAATCAAGGACACCTCACTGCCTCAGGCCCTGAGAAATGGAAACAAAAGTGAGTTGCGGGGGAGCAAATTTGGGGTGTAAATGACTTCATCACCTGAAGTTGTAATTGGAAGATTAACCCCCACTCTGCAAATGGACCAAATTTATAAACATTTGTGAAAACCCTTGACCTGTCATCCATTTTTGTGTGTAGCCCCTGGGGGGGGATTCATCAGCCCTGAAGGCCCTTCAATAAATATAACTGCTTTTTATTCTCTTAATTTTGTCTGGCCTCCCCTAATTTTAGGTAGCCCAAAAAGGCATCACAACCACAACCTCCCCTGAGCTGTTCCTGCTGTGTCCCTGCAGATGTGATTTATCACAGCACTTTGGGGAGGACGTGGCCATTTAAAGAAATAAGCAAAGCACAGGCTCTGCCCTGGAAAGGCCACAGGTTAAGTGAACAGACAAAAATAGAAGAGAAGAAAGGGCAGAATCAGGCTGAGTCTAGAATGAAATCCAGAAGTTTCCTCTACAGATAAAACAGGAATGAAATCCTGTTTGCTCCAATAAACTGAACAGACACAACTTGCACACACACAGGGGATAAATAAGTTAAAGGAGGAAGCACTATTTTCAGAGCCACTTTTTGGACTGTGGCCAGGCTTTGATGAATTGCAGCCACTGAGACATTTTCTTCCTTTTGCAGAACAGAGCAGTCTCCTGCCAGTGCTGCTGAGATAATAAACTGCTTCCCCTGTGCCTGTACAGCATTCACTGGATCTTGGGCCCTCCAGATTCCCAGTAATTCCACCAATACCAGCAACACACCAAATAAAAAGGCTGTTCCTCCAACATTTTTCGAGCAAACTCACAATGAACACAAAAAGAGAGAGACCTGGGATACTCCTTTTGGGCACCTTCACCCCAAATGCTGAGAGCAGAAGTTTTGTGCCACCAACCTTTGCATTTGCACCTGTCTGTTCCCTGCTGAGTGGTGGCTGTCTGGCACTGGAGGGGTTTCTGCTGGAGAGGGTTGTCCTGGATCAGCCAGGGACAGTCCTGGAGCCTGGCTTTCCTCGTGGCTTCGCACCTGGATGCGCATCACCATCTTCACATCCTGCAGGGGAGACACACCTGGGCACCTGGGATATCAGATATCCCAAATCTGCACAGGTTTATGGGCCAGAAAATCCTTTATCAAAGAAGAAACATCCAGAAGTGCTCCAGGAGAAATCGACAGTCCTGCCCACCCTGCAGTAGAAATTCCTCCTTTAATGCAGCCAAAAAGGAGTAATTCAGATGCTACGTGACCCAGGCTTGTCTGGGGTAGGTGAATCCCTGAAACAAGAGGAACAACAAAACCACCTCTAAAAGCCCCTCCCACATCGCCATTACTGTAATTAAAGTCCAGCCACACTGCTCCTACTGTCTCTTTTTTAGAGATTTGCTGTCCATAACTCCCTCTCCATCACCCCAGGAGGCCGGCGGGGTGGGCAGCTTGGCTGATTTACACCTTGCAAACTTGGCAGAAGAACCCATTCCCCTGAGCCTGGCCACGAAACCACCAACCCCACTAACCTGAGGCCAGCCCTGCCTCACATGCACAGCACCACAAACAGCAGCATTCTGAGTTTTCACCGGGCAAGGCCACCCAAACCCAGTGCAGAACCTACTGGGTTGGGCAGGCTGTTCATGGTGCGGGTGAACCTGTGCCGAGCTGGCCAGGCTGGCACGGCCTTTAGCACAGAGTTGGCATCCTGTGCTGGGGCTGGCTGGCTGAAGGGCACCTGTGGCTGTGGCCTGGGGCCATCGTGGCTGGAGGATCCCTGTCCTGCTGGCTGCTGGGCAGCGGGCAGCGCCGAGGCCAGCGGGGGATGCTTCTCCTGGCTGGCCTGGAAAGCCTGCAGGGAAGGAAGGGCAGGAACAAACTCAGCAGGAGGGAGCTGGGTTTGTTGTTTGAAAGCTCCAGGAGCCTTGCAGGATGCTCATCCCTGGGTTTTCCTGGGAATAAATACCACACCTTCTGCCTCCCTTGGCTGCTGGCTGGCATGGGTGGTTGCTGCCCCTTCCCAGTTCCTGCTCCTGCTCCTGCTCCTCCTCCTCCTCCTCCTCCTCCTCCTCCTCTCAAGCCTGGCATCTTCTGGAGAGCTTCCTTGAGCTGCCTGAACTCTTCCATCTGGGCCTGAGGGGAGGAGAAGGACACAGAGAAACCTCACAAGGGGTTAAACATCTCCCTGCTGGGAACAGCCTCTCCTTACCTGTTTGGCACAGGCACAATCTAAAGAAATTATGTATTTTATACATATGAAAAGAGAAAACCCACAACCATCAATGATTCCTGTATTCCCCCTTTGCCATTCTTGCCTCTTATTTTATTGCCCATTTTTACTCTGGAAGTGCTGAGCTGCTGCACTGATCCTTTTCCTGGTGCTTTTTCCTTTTCCTTTTCAGTGCAGGAGCCATGGATTAACTCCTGCCTTGACACGAGGATTGCATCCTGCTTTTAGCTGTACCTCCTCTCCTCCTGCACCTCCAGCTCACCTCATTTCCTTCCAGTGGAGGCATTTTTCCCCCTGGATGTGCTCATCCCAGCAGGACTGACAAAAACTGCCATAATCTTACTTGACAATCCAATTTACTTTGCAAGACAAAGGAAAATCGATTCTCCTGGACTGGGTAAGCAATAGCAGCCCTCCTCTCTCTCCTGCAGCTTCTCTCTTTCATCTCCAGCCCTGGAAAGTAGGGCTTGAAAAAGCCACTCAGGAAAAGCTCCTAATTTCCACCCTGGTTATTTATAGGAAATTGTGGGGGGAGACTTTTTCATGTGCTTGCCAGAGTACCTGGAAACGGAGCAAATTAGGGGCTGGGCAGAGTAGGAAAACTTCCAAGCAGCAAGCAAAGTTTAGCAGGAAATTAATTCCTGAGCAGACTCTGTTGATTTCAATTCTTCCCCCTGAAATGTGACCTTAAAATTAACATTAAAACCAAAACAAACACCAACAAAACCCCTCAGCAAAGCAAATGTACAGGGAACGAGGAAAAGGCAGCCAAGAAGAGTTCCTGGGATGTGAATTGGTAGGAAACTTCCAGTCAGGACAAACCAGATGGATGCAAAACTTGTACCCATCAATTCAGCATCACTTGGAAGTAGTTGGGGTGTGGGAAGGCATTCCAGGGTTGGGAATTCAGGGACATTGTCCAGCAAACCTGTATTTTCAGCTGCTGGGACACATTCCAGGCTGGAGAATTTTCCAGAATGGATCTACACTCCCAACACCTACCAGCAGTATTTTAGGCATCTCACCACACTGGAATACAGCTGGTAACTGGATTTATTATTTAAGAATATTTGGATGCAGAGCCCAGGTGGCTACCTGGGCATTGAGGAGCTGGGAGTGAACCTCCTGGTGGGCTTTCCTGAGGAGCTTGCTCTCTTCTCTCAGTTTAAACACCGTGTCTGCAGGAGAAGAAGACATTTGCTTAAAAGAGATGGTTTTTTTTCAAGTATGGCATCTCCCTTCCTCACCACAAATTCCCCCTGACTTCACAGATCTCTCAGAGCCCAGGAATTACAAACCTGCTCATCACTCCTTGCAGCACTCCCAGGAATTCCCTCTCTCCAGAGTTCTCCTACCTCCTGCTCTCAGCTCAGGCTCTCGCTGTGTTTGTCACAGGAGTCAGATAATTTGGGTTTTTATTTCTCTTCCCCCTTGCAGCTGAAGAGAAGGGTGATCAGGGAGTCACTGCCCCTTCCTGGGGGAACTGGGAGGTGAAGGAAGAACCCCAAGAAGGGTCTCCCAGCTCTCCTGAGCCCCCAGATTCCCTCCTCCTGCACAGGGAAGCTGCTGCTTGATGGTACAAACCAAAAAAAGAAACCCCCACGACCCACTTAGAGAAAATAACCATGGGATAGCTCTGTCATCAGGCACGTTTACTCCTGGGCTTTTAAGGACCAGTTGGGCCCTGCAGCCTCCTGGTTGGGTTTTTTTCAAGCTCTTTGCACACTCCTGAGCACTCCAGCACCAAGACAGGCGCTGTGCTGAGGTTTGGAGGTCATTGTGTACCCTCTGAGGGAAAGGAGAGGCTGTGTCCCAAAATTCCAGCCTTATTTTGGATCCTGGATCTCTCAGAATATCCCCAGGACAGGAGGCACTGGGGTTTCTCTGCACACACAGTTGCACCATGAGCTGGAATGGGAATTTTTATGTGGCTGGATGGTCACTGCAATGGGCTGGATGGCACACAAGGCTCAAAATTACAGATATTTCTGATTACAGGGTGTTTCTTTTCTTTATATTTAGCCCTGGGACAACACATGTTGCCTCTGAGGTTGGGTGCTGTGCTCTTGTCTTGCAGGGAAGGTTGACACCAAACTGACAATGGAACTCTCAGTGAGAGCCAATCTAAAAAAAACCCCCTCCACTCCCCTCTGACAATGTGTATTTCAGGAAGAGAGACAATCAAAATTTAGGTTTCACTTCTTTGTCTTCAACTCCCCACCTTCTAACCCAAAAGCTCATCAGATTTTACACTGGGCTTTGTTGAGCAGAGGGAAAAACATAAAACATACAAAAGCAGATTTTGATGTTCCAGACCTTCTCAAGTAACAATAGATGCAAACCTTAAAAGCCCCACAACGTAATTAAACAGCAGCCTGAATGAAAAACCACTCTTTGGGAATTAAAGGGATCAGCATTGCCTACAACACCCACACTATTAAACTGCATTTTATAGACCTACACCATGAATTACAAAAAATGTGCTTCATTTTGCTCCGAAGCTCCAATTTGTCAGAATTTGCAGGATTTGTTCCTGCAGCACCACCTGAGGCAGAACAATGCCCCAGCTGAGGCCGAGACACTGCACCTTGTCCCACAGAATTGTTCCTGGGGGTGTTTTAGGGACCTGCAGAGGAATCTCTGCCCTCTCCTGACCCCAGCCCTTCCCCTGCCCGCTGTTTCTGAGTTTTTCCCCCCTCACCCTGCAGGTTGGTGACCTCGCTGTCCCTCTCCTGCTGCAGCTGGCTCAGTTTCTGGCTCTGGCTCTCCAGGCTCTTACGGTGCTCCAGTTTCAGGCTGTTGTGCTGCAGCTGCAGGTCCAGCAGCTGCTTCTTGACATCGTCGTGCTGGTTCTGGAGAGGAGAAGAAAGGTCAGAATCAGTCCTAGAGGAGGAATTTAGTGTTTCCAAGGGTGTTTGTTGAATGGAGCTGCTTCATGGGGAGCAGAGATGTTTGTTCCTCCAGCGAGGCACCCTGAAATCCCAGCTACAAATCAAACATTCTCTGTGCTCAGTGAGCCAGGGAAGATGTGAAATGCCAATTCAATTCCATTTTGGGAGGAGGTTTTGGGGGTTTCCTTGGGAGCCACTGAGCTGGAGGCAGAATTGGTGGCAAGGCCCTTTCTGAGAGGGATGGAGACTTTGGGACAGAGTGAGGAGCTGCTCCTGCTCCTCCCTGCAGCAATCCCTCATGGTGTAGGCCATGACATTTGCTGATATCAAACTAAAAACCAAACCCAAGGGCCTTCCCAGGAGTTCCCAGACATCTGAAGGACATTCCCTGCTCCTTTCCATGGAGCACTGGCCTGCACAGTGCAGGGTGAGAACAACCACCTTTGAGCAGCTCTAATTCCCATGTACCTCCTCAGGGGCTGGACACACACCTGGACACCCAGGGATTTCCCTCTGCTTGTTTTGCTTCCCAACAGCCTGGAAGTTGTCCCAGCCACCCCTCAGAGCTGCTCCAAGAGGAGGGAGAGCTTGAGCAGGGATCCTGGCAGAGCCCAGGTTCCCCTCAGCACCTCGGGGCTCACAGGCACCGAATCCCAGGGTAACAAGACTCTCACAAGACCACAGACTATTTCAAGTAGGCCAAGAATTCAGCAGATAGAAGTGGACTGGAGAGCTGCTCTCTTCTCCCCTCCCCTCTTGCAGAAAACACTCACAAACATCCTTTTGCTCGGACCCGCTGAACCAGAATTCACCTCCTTTTTTTTTTTTNTTTTTTTTTTTTTTTTTTTTGTTCCCATGGTAACCCAGAGAGAAATTCCTTCCACATTCAGTTTGTCAACACCAATTATGTATGCAGATTTAGTGGCTCTCAGGTGAACCCTGGCCCTGCCACACAATCCCTCCTCAGGACTCAGGCAGCCATTTCAATCAGACTTCCTGAGGAGAAAAAATAATGATAATTAAAAAAAATATATTCTTTTAAAAAAAACCTCTAAATGCTATCAATGCTTGCATTTATCTGCAGGAAAACAAAGTGTCTGTGGCCCAGGCACACCCCCTGAGGCAACTGTCCTCCACTAAAAGAGATGTAGCTGTGCTCCAAAAATACAGGCAGTGCAGAGGAAAAGATGGAGGGGTCCCAGAGACAGAACAAAGAAGAGAGACAAGGATGTTTCAGGTTCATCAGATCACAGGATCTTCAGGGAAAATAAAGAGAAATGAAAATTCCTGCTTTGGCTTTCAAAGGTACTTAGAGCTCTGATCAGAGCCCTTGGCAGAAAGCACTGCAGAGGAACCAGTTCCCTAAAATCATTTTGATACCAAACACCTCAGAAACCACAACATTAACGAACGAGGATCGATTTAAACAAGAAACTCTTGTGAAATTCAAGGAATTTTAAGTCCTCATCAGCTCAGGCCAATTAATTTCTAAGCCTGCAAGGTGATGTGCATAATTTGTGTGCCCAGGCTGCTCCCAGGCAGGCAGAAGGGAGGGAATTTTCATCCTCTGACAGCAGCAGGGAGCTGGGGAGGGAAGGAAGTGCCTGGACCAAGGTCTGACACAGCACCCGGGGCTGCTGCTCACCCAGTACAGGGATTCCCCCCTCCCAGCTGCTCTCTGAGGCTGGCTGGG
Organism: Chaetops frenatus; assembly: GCA_013400775.1. Lineage (NCBI taxonomy): Eukaryota > Metazoa > Chordata > Aves > Passeriformes > Picathartidae > Chaetops > Chaetops frenatus. Next base: position 328,475 of record VZTR01015511.1, read on the forward strand.
AGCAGGGTGTGCAAACTCCAGCAGGAATCCAAAGGTGCTGCTGCAGAAGCTGCTGGAGGAGGTCTGGAACATCCCACATGGGGATTACTAATCAGAGAATTTAATTATGTGTGAACAGAATGCTCCTGACACAGTCAGTTCCACCAAGGCCAGGTATCCTGAAGGAACCCAGGAGCCTCCCATGTCCATCTGAGTGAGAATATTCCCTCCTCTACCTCCCAGTTCTGCTGGTTTTCCTCAATCAGGCAACACCTGCAGGATACAGCACATGGATGTTGTGTAAATGATGTTCAGTGCAGCTGGGGTGATGGATGAGATGCTGTCCTGGCATTCCTGGGTCCCTCACACTGCAATTTGTGGAAATCATGTCATTCCCAAGCCAGCTCATCTCCCAAAACTCAGGAGTTCTTCCTGCTGGAAGAATTCAGAGCAGCAGGTTCTGCCATCCCACCTTCCCCCTGCTGTTCAAACAACAGGGAGTGCCCAAGGTGTTTCAGACCTCTCTCCCAAGGTGTTTCAGACCTCTCTCCCAAGGCAGAAATGATCAGGTGAAGGGGGAGAAGGCAATAACAGCACCTCAAGCTCAGCAAGTCCTGCTCTGATTTAACTTAGTAGGCAACAACTGGACAAAGTGGAATCAATAACCTGGATGTTGAAGCCACAAGCAGAGGAAGGCCACAGCTCCTTTTTTTGTGTTCCTGTCAGAATTCCCTGGCCTGCTGCAGGCACTGCCAGCATGGCTCCTGCAGAGTTATGGCAGCCAAACCTTTTCGTCTCCACTCAAGAGGAAGAAAGGACTTGTAAGACAAAGCCTGGCCCCAGCAGGAACCCAGACACAGGCAATGACTCCAGCTGCTATTTTTTGGGCAAAGTCAATCCCCTCGGCCCTCTGAGCTGCTGTGGCAGCTCCAGGTGTGACCCAGCCATCGAGGGAGGACCAGCACAGACCAAGGTGACAGCAGTGGCCAGGAACACCAAAGCCAGGAGTGCTGGTGGGGCTCCATGGAACCTTCTGGTGGCACTTGGGACCTCCAGCTCAGCTGCTTCTGTTCAGCAGGACATGTCCCATTTCCCAGGTGATGACATTCCTGGCAGCAGTCTTTCTCCTGAGCAAGCCAGTTCCACTGGGAAGCATTTTTGCCTGGGCTCCAGTGACACCAAGTGTTACCCACAGCCTCAGAACAAGCACAAACTGGGCTAAAATCTGCTTTTTCAGGCTGGGGAGCGTTTGAAACTTCTCACAGTCCCAAGGGCTGGTTTTGCCTTTCAGCAGCTGTAAATGTAGTTTAAAAAACCAGACAGTTGGGGTTGTTTTGTTTTTTTTCCCCACCCCTGCAATAAAAGGAAGCAAGAGAAAAGGAGCCAGGAGAAAAAAAGCTCTGAGTGTCCCCTTGAGAGAAGCAAAGCAGAGCATTCTGCTCAGCCTGCAGTTGCTATGAAGAGGAATGTTGCTGTTGCAGAGCACTCCCAGAATCCACAGTGCTGGAGAATACCCAAGAGACAGAACTGTACTTCCCTTTTCCCCAAGTTTGAATCCAAAAGCCAGGCAGCTGGAGGTCCAGTTCAGCTTAGGAAATCCAGCCCAGTGGTGCTAAGGTCTGCTGGAACCCAGCCCTCTTTCTCCATCCCAGAGTTAAATTAGCATTTCCCTGCCAAGGCTTGGACTAAAAATGCTTAAAAAAACAACCCCAGCAGCCCCGAGTTGCACTGCTCCAGCAAAAGCAATTTTTTTTTCAATTTCAAAAAAATTGAACATCAAGATCTGCTTCAGGTAGAGCATGTGATAAGCTATAAAATACCATAAAATGCTAGAAAACGCTATAAAATACTATAAACTGCCCTGCTCTGAGCCTCTTCCATGGACTGGAATATTTTGTATGAGCCCAAATGAATAAACCCATTTTCACACGGAGAGCCCCAGACAAACAGCAAAACCCCGTGTGATGAAAGTGCAGAGAGGCTGCCACTGAAAGGAGGTGCAGGTGAGAGCCGTAACCTGATACAGAACAAACTGGGAGCTCCCCTGGAGCCGAGCAGCCAGGGAGGGACGGGAGGGACGTGGATGAGCACGGAGCTCCTCCCCAGGTGCAGGAATCCCTCGGCTCTTCCTGGGATTCTGCATCCCTTCAAACACAGCAGACAGACCCCCCTTACCTTCAGGATCTTGTGCTGGGAACTGAGGGCCCCATATCTGTTCATGGAGTCTTGCTGGGGAGAAAAAAAGATCCAAAAGTGCCATCAGAGTCGAGGAAAACCCAAGGGAGGGAGAAAAAAACCACACAGAGGCACCTGCCCAAATTGACAGCCACAGACAAGGACTGGGACAAGCCCACTGTGGGGACCAGCAGAGTGGGCAAGGCAGGAAAAGGACTTTTTCCAAGCAACCTATCCAGCAGCTCATTATTTCTGTGCTTAATTCACGTTTTGAGTGGTTTCCCCAGCCTTCAGCTCTTTCTGCAGGCCAGGCCTGGTGCTGAAGGAGCTTTGTGCACTGAGCCCCTTCCCTGAGCTCTCCTGGCAGGAGTGAGGGGGAGGCAGAGAAAGCAGCAGAGCTCAGGCTGTCGCCCACACACAGAAATTGCACCATTTCCACAAAAAAAAAAGTGGATCATTAGGCAAGGAGTGAGCCTCAGGCAAACTCTGTAAGCAGGGCACAGCAGCCAAACCGAGCTCAGCTGGCACAAAGCAGTAGAGGAGAGGGATTTACCCCTCCAGAGGGGTCTGTGCCAGCCCAACAGCTCAGCTCAGACCTCCCCAAGGGTCACCTCCTTCCTCTGTGTGTCCCCCAAGGTGCCATTTTCCACCCCAGCACCATCCTCCCCTCACAGCAGGTGTGGAGTCACCTTTGTCCCCAGGGCAGCAGTGGCACCTGAGAGGGGACAGTGCCAGGAAAGGCAGGCTCCCAAAACATCTGCTGGGGTCTGGCTTTGGGCACTTCAGAGCACGGTGAAGCAGCACCATGAAGGGCAAACAAAGCATCATGCAGAGACTGCCACTACAACCCCGAATTTAATATGACAAATACTCAAGAAATACTCAATACAGTCTGAAACACCCCCAGCAAATGAGCCCAAATTGCAAGGGAGTTGCCCACCATTAAAAAATTCTGATTTTTTTTTGTCACAGGCTGATATTCAACCACATAGGACAGGGCTAAAAGTGATTCCCCTTGTCCAGCATTTCATCCCCAGATGCTCTTGGGAAGGAATAAACCCAGCCTGATAACTTGAGTGAATGGGACTGACTGTATCCCAGGGATGCATTTCTTCCCAGCCCTCACCAAAGAGTCCTTTTCCCTGCTGAGTGGGGAGTCCATGGGCTGGTGAAAATAATCTGGAGACAGAAAACAATGGATATGCTTTGCCCAGCACCACCAGGGCCTTTTTTCCCCGTGTTCCCCACGGTGAGCTTTGCATTCAGCCTCTTGTGTGCCACGGAGCAGCAATTCCCCTGCCACACCAGGAGCTGGGAATCATCTCCTTGGCTGTCACACGTGGGAGAACAGGCAGAACAGCTCCAGCCCTGCCCCTGAGAACGGAGTAAATCCTCACACACTCCTTGAGCAGAGGAGTCAGCCAAAGTTCAGCCTGTACCCTGCACACACGGAGCCTTCCCTGCCTTCCAGTGGCCTCACGGCCCTGGTGGCACCAGAAAAAAATATTTCCCATTGTCCCATAGACACCCTGGGATAAACCACACCTACCTTCTCCTTGTTGAGAGCTTCCTGAGCTTCTAACTTGTACACTAAAAAATCTAGAAACGGGAGAAAAGGAGGCAGTTTTAACGAGCTGGAATTTCACAGGGATCTGGTTTGGATTTTGGAGGGGAGGGGGGAGGGAAGAAGGAACTCAGGCCCTTGCTGAGCAAAAGGCTGCAAGTCAATAAGGTGGAATGCAGATGCTGCTGGGAGACTATTCCATGCCCTTGGGAAGGTGGGAGTATTTTCCATGAGAGCTGTCCACCCAAAAAATGCCCTTCCTTTCCCATTCCACAGGTGATCTTCTACTTCAGCACACCAACAGCTGCAACTTGATGTGCAGGAAGCTGAGTAACTTTTTGGGGTGCTCGGAAATGAGAGATGACTCTGGAAAAGGGGAACTAAAGCTGTGAGACCCAAACTCGTGCTGATCTCATCTGTGCCAGCTCCTTAAAACAGGAATGTCCCATGATGAGGTAATGAGTACTAGGATGCTTCGTTTTCTCAACAAATTAATTAAAGGGGCAGCACAGAAATGCAGCTGCTGCCTCAGACAGGCAGCCACAGAGCTGCAGCCAAAGCTGGATGCTGTATCCAGCACCTGGAAGCACAGAGAATGCTGGAGTGAGGGGCAGGGATGTCACCTCACACACCACTTTTAAAGACAAAACCCAATTTATTGAGCCTCCAACAACAATCCACTGGAGAGGGGCCTGACACCCAAGCCCAGCACTCTGCTGAAAGGCACATGAGTTAAGCTGTTGGCTTTCTGCTTCCTGCTGTGTTTCATGGTCTCAAAATCCCCTGGATGTTTGTGTTTCCTCCTGTGCATCAGCTGTACAGGACCTGCCAGGCTGCACTGTCCATGTGTGGTGGAGGGCAGTGATGCTGACACCACTGAGCACTTGTAGAGCTCAGCATCTTCATTCAGCTCACTTGTGGGAGAAAGTTGACATCTTTCCAAGAAAAAAGCATAGTCCAGTGCCAGGTTTAGTCACCACTTGAAGTGCTCAAACACCACAGCAGGGAGACTGTTACTCACAGACTGGCCTGAGGACAAAGGCAGGAGTAGGAGAGAACAGAACCCACCTGCCAGCACTGCCCACGGGCACTGGGCACTGTCACTTCACTGCTCCCAAATTCCACTCGGGGACAGCCACACTGAGGCAGGAGGGGCTTTGGGGACAGCTGGGGGTTTGCCTGGCCCCTGCTGGGGACTCACCTTCCTTTGTCTTCTTGTGTTCCCCTCGCTCCTTCTGCAGGGATCGCTCCAGCCGGGACCGGTGCTCATACACCACTGTGGGAGCAGAGAGAGCAAGAGCATCACACCAACCCCAAAATTTATCCCCACATGTCTTTTCTCACATATTTATTCTCCTCTCTGGAGCAGGGAGGGGACATTTGGGCTGCAGACCATGGGTATTCCCAATGTAACACACCTGTCCCACCCACAAATTGGGAGTATTTGCTCTCAGGTTTTGCTTTAGAGCCCAAGCTGTGATGCCCAAGAGCTGCTTTAGTGGTCAGTGGTTAAACTGTGTTTTTGTGGGTCAAGTCCCTGCCAGGCTCAAGCAGACAGTCACCTGTTCTGGAAAGGCACCAGCACCATGCAGGAGAGATTTTTTTCCCCTTCCACAACCCAGACCACTGAGAAAAACTGAACCAAGCAGCCCATTACACACAAAACAGGGAAGGGAGAGGGCTGAGCAGCCACATGACAAATGGAAGTGCCAGAGAAGCCTCCTGATGGATGGTGATGAATCCACTTCGATGTGTGAATGCCACCACACTCAGCTCCAACAGGCTCCTCATGCCCTTGGCTGGGATGGGATGGCACTGGGCAGCACTCAGAGGGAGAGGTGAGGAAGGAAACCTCCCAGAGTCAAAATCCCTGCAGAGCCAAGGCCTCTGAGGGACAGTTGAGGCATAACTCATGGATTCCAGGAAAATGAAGCAAGTGGGGTGATGTCCATGCACAAAACCAGTGCTGATCCATTCCCTGCTGAAATCTTGCCAAGCCAAGAGCCCCAGGGGACTCGTGCTCTCACTCCAAGGGGACCCTGTCAGCTCCACTCAGGTCATGCTGGAGCAGCAAATTCCTCTGTCCCTTCTGACCTCCCTCAGGGGATGGTGCCATAGCTGAGCCAGGCTATCTCCTTCCTTATCCTTGTAAACACACAGACATCCCAGTGATGAAGGTTCTTCCCCTGGACTGGGCCACTCCACTCAGACTTTCCTCTGAACCACTTTGTCCAAACCATCCCAGCAGTGTTTCCAACCTGGAAGGAGCAGCAAACCCATCTCTGCAGCTGTCCAAGTGTCTCCTCTGTGGCAGCTTCATTTTTAGGAACCCTTTTCCCAACAGGCTGCTCAGATGTCACCCTGAGGGCTTCCCCAGCTGAGCACACACAGGACCATGGGTGCTTCTTCACTCCATGCTGGAAAGCCTTGTCCAAGGGAATTGTCAGCTTGAGAGCATCAGCCACTTTCCAGAGGATTTGGGAGCCCTGGGCACTCATTTTCTGACTCTCTCACATCTGATTTTCCTGCAGTCTTATCTAGCAGAGCTGCTGAGGGCAAGGCTTTGATGTGATGGGAACTTCCCACCAGCACTGGGCTGTGTTAACACCCACAGCCACAGATCCTAACGAGGCCAGCCCAGAGCAGGGGAAGCTTCAGGGACAGCTCTGGATCACAGGCTGTTTATTCAGAATTTTACAACACAAAATCTGCCTCTCCCCGACCCTGTTTTTAAAAAGTCAGATAAATTGAAGTAACCTCCAGTGACTAGCAAAGAAAGTTTTAATCTCTCTTGCCATTCCTTCAGGTCCCCAGAGTCCAGAGAAAGTGGGTTCAGTTTGACACAGAGCAGGGAGTCAGCACTGCCCACAGCAGTCTCAACTCTTGTGGGTGTTCAGGGCCAGGAGCTGGACTTTGATGATCCCACTGGGTCCCTTCCAGCTCAGGATAATCCAAAATTCGATTATTCTTTACTCATCTTTGAGGTGAAACACAGCAACAACTCATCTGACCCAAGTGGCACTGCACAGCTTCAGAGGCCAGGGAGACAGGAAGTCTGGAACAATTTGCTTTTACAAGAGAGAATGGAGGGTGATCAGGGTCTAAATCCAGGCTGGAATCCAGCCAGGGCTCGGCTCTAAGGCACCATCACCTGCTGCCAAAGGAGCTGCTGAAACAATGAAACCTCTTGCTGAAAAGGCAGGATTGGGTGCAAAAGAGGACACAGGAATTAAAGTCACACAACAAGTGCAGGGACGGAGCCCAGAGCCCCAGGTTTGTCCCCAGAGCACTGCAGGGAGCAGCCACAGCACCAGAGCCATGGCCAGATGTGCCAGGCACCACTGCACTGCCAGACTGCCATGAGCATCACTCCCAGCTGCCCCTTGCCAGGCTCCTCCCGGCAGCCAAATCCAAAAAGAAGCCTTGCCTTTGTTAAAATTGTTGGACAAGTGAGTGTCTTCTCAAAATAAAAAAGGGTAGCCATGGCAACAACTGTATTTAAGGACTGGGAGGATTGACAGGGGGTTAGAAATCCCAGCAACAGGCTGCAGCTCTGCCATTCACCCATATTTGGGTGGAAAAAATATGAGCTTGGCTCAGTTGTTGGCCTGTTGTTCCCCAAACCAGGGATCCCTGAGGCTCCCACTGTCATCCTCTTGAGAAGCAACCCCTGTCTCCAAGAGGAGCAAGAGATGCTGACACACCAGAGAGGAATGTGGGTTAACTTCTGCCCTGTTAATCTCTGCAGCTCCCAGACTCGGGATGCAGGTGGAAGTCGTGGCTGGGACTGAGCTGTAGGTGTTTGATTGCCTCGTGGGGTGAGGAACAATGGAAGCAAACCATAAGCTAAGAGCCCTGAAGCTGAGCACGTGTTAGATCCCTTCCCAAGGCTGACTGGGGTTTGTTTCCTGGAGAGGAACACACACCCCACACTCTGCAAGCAGAACTCACAGCCCTGGGCACCAGCACGAATGGATGCTCCCTTTGCATCACAACACTGCACACAGCAACACCGGGAGAAGATTTAACCCTAAAACATGTAAATGTTGAGGCACAGAGTTGCAGAATGCCCCAGCAGTACAGGCTGTAGGAAGAATGTCCCTGGATGTGTCCCGGGAGGTCATGACAGACACCCTGTATTTGATTTTAGCTGGGGAGGAGCTCCCATATGAACACTGTGATCTACACTGACTTTTTTGGGGGGGGACAAAAGAGGTTAAACTGATCTCTTCACCTGGAATAGAACAGTATTTTGGCCACATCGATTCATTCTGTGGGCACTCCAGAGGCAGCCTGTCCTCCAGCATTACACACCCAAGAGCTGGCTACCCCGAGGAGATTCCCACCACACCTCTCCACGGGGAGCTCAGCAAATCCCTCCAGAGACTCCCAATCCTGTGACATCTGCTGGGAGCATCGCCTTGGCAGGCACAGCAAGGCTGGAACGATCGGCTGGACAAAGGAGATGAGAGTTCAGCCGCGGAGTAACCGCGTGTCCTCAGGCCTTCCCTGCCGACATCTCCCCGTGAGCTAAAATCCCATTTTCCCACAGTGAGGCGTTTATGTAAGGAGGACAAATGAGGGGAGAAAGGAGGAAGAGGGACCCACACGCTGTGTTTGCCCTCCGGCCTCCGGCAGCTCCTGCCAGAGGAACCGAGTGCTGGTCAGCGGGATCAGAAGAGCCAATTCTTCCTCCTCCTCCTCTTTTTTCCTCGGGAGCTGTGTGCTGCAGCATCCATCAGCCCCAAAAATGCTGGCACGACTTTTCTAGTCCCGGATCAACCTCTCGAGGATGAGGTGGGTTTATTGCCTTGTGAAGGCAACGAGCAGAAGCCGACTGTGACAACAAACTTTGCTGAAAGGTCCCTTCCCTCTCTGCTCGCTTCCAGACGGGGCAGGGAGCGCAGAGCCGCATCCCAGAGCCTGCCCCAGCAGCAGTTTTTACTGCCTCACATTTAGCGTGCCAGGGGTTTAGATTTGCAGCCAGAGGGAGAAGAAATGGAACAGACGTGACGCAGCCGAGCCCGCCGATCCAACACGCTCCGTCCCCCCTTCGCTGCGAGCAGCAAAATCAGACTCAAGGCTGCTCTAATTCCAGGCAGCCAGAGGGAGGGGGAGAAGGAAACAGGCACAGCATCCTTCAAGCCGAGAGCTGCACATCCTCAGGGCACCCTGCTTGTGGCTGGGCGGCAAAGCCACGGGCAGGTAACGCAGGGAGGGAAGGAGAGAAGTTCGGGGTGCGCGGATACACACCCAGAGCGGGTCACTCACCTTGGAGCTGGGCTGACAGCGCATCCTGCTGCTGTTTGTATTTCTGCGCCAGCGCCTCGGCGTCCCGCACCTTCTGCTGCAAGTGGTTGTAGAGGAGAACTCCGGAGGCCAGGCACGCCACGGTGAGCAGGCAGAAGGCGGTCTGCAGCAGCCCCTTCTGCCTCCTGGAGCACATCCCGGTGCCCATGGCGGGGCCGGAGCGCGGCGATGCAGCGCTGCCTCGCCGGCGCTGCTAAAGCATCTAATTATTTTTGCCCGACAGCCCCTTTCCTCCGCAAACTCGCCGATCCCTCCGGAAGATGCGATCGCAGGCTCGCCTCCTTCGCTCCCTCCCAGCCCCGGGAGCTGCGGAAGGGGCTCCTGCCGGGCTCTATTCCTCGCTGTCCATCGGGACATCGGTGTCCAAGCC
>VZTR01015511.1:339692-392587 GCA_013400775.1 Chaetops frenatus
CCCCCAAGCATTTTAAGTGGATTTGGTGGATTTGTTCTGCCAGACCTCGAGTGAGGCAGCCTGCTGGAAATGGGGTGCTTTGGCTGCTCTGGGTACAGCTTCCACTAAACATTACAGGCTTTCCTTAATGAATTAACTGATTATTGCAGCTCTTTCTGAAAACCAGAGTAGCACTGATGGGATGTTTCATGGCAGCCTCTGTCTATGTGTAAGACCAGGGATAACCTCACTCCTGATTCCCAGATATTCTGTTCAAGACACTCCACTCCACAGACAGATTTTCTGTCCAACTGTGTCTTTACACAAATGCCCACCCCTGGGGCTTGCTGAATGCTCCAGTATCTCTTCAGGCAGTTTGTCAGGAGCTGGAATGTCTTTTGTCTGCATCCTGAGGACTGAGAGCAGCCCGTGGGATGAGGGGTTTCAGTTTTGCCTCTATTCAGCACATTCTTCTTTTTTTTCTTTTTTTTTCTTTTTCCCCCTCCTGCACTCTTTAATTACTTCCTCATGTGCTGGTTCCTGCCTGAGAAACACTGGGAGTTTTTGAGGTTGTGACAGAGAGGAGTGTGGAAAAGGTTAAAATCCAGGAATGTTTATCTGAGAAAGATTTGATTGACAGAATTTCTGTGAGCAAGCACTTTGCTCTTAGACACTGCAATAAACTCAGGTTTAGATTTAACTCCATATTTCTGCACCAGACCTAGGGCCAGTGAGAGCCAAAGGCTTTGCTTCTTGCTTCTGTTTTACCAGTATTTCTGTGATTCAGAGGATTTTTCCTCATGGAAATTCCAACAACATCCCACATCTCTAAAGGTCTGCGGCCACTGGGTATGAATATTCTTAGGAAGATACTGAGGAGGAGAGACCCCTGAGCTCAACAAATTGCCCATAGGTGACAGCTCCCTTCAAACCCAACTCAAAATGCTTTGTGCCTCAGGGATTATCTGATCATCTCCTTTTGCTCCCTCTAATCCAGTGGGCGATCACATCTGATGACAGCTTTAAAATAATAATCTGAACAAAACAAGCAATTCCCATGGGAAAGCTCGGGGTGTATGTACTTGTAAAGAAAATGCCACTTTCTCCCCTGTAGAACAAGCCATGAGTATGAACCATCTGTGCAAGCAGTGCAGTCCTGGGCAGCTCCAGCCTTTTAATCAGAGCTTTGGATTTCATAGCAGGCATTTAATCAGCTGTGGGAGTGTTTTCAGCCAGGTTATGTAAATGCTGCCGAGAAACCAAGTGTCTGAAAAAGATGGATGGAAGGAATGTGCTGGGAGGAGGCAGAGAGGAGGCTGGATGGTTTAGGGGCTGCAGTTTTATAAACCTACAGATCAAATTGGCAACATCCACAACTCTTTCACACTGGACACTCACCCTAAAGGCTTTATGGGGTTTGGATGTGCCATCCAGGGAAACCCACTCTGGGGATGCAGTGCACAAATGTGGGAGGGAATAGGCTGGGCAGGGAGGAATTTGAGGCAGGAGTCCAGAGGATGAGAACTGACAGGCACAAATGTTCGAAAAAAGAAAGTGTTCTCAAGTGGGCATCAAGATCTGTGTGGATTTAGAGCATGAGAGGAACCTGCCAGCACTCCTGGAGGTGCCTGCCCTTCCCCACACAGAAATTCCCAATTAATTTCTTCCAGGAGCGAAAATGCTCTCACTGTAACCATTCCTGGGGACAGATGTCACCTCGGTGTCTCCAAGGTTAAGGGGTCGGAGTGCTGAAGCATTCCTGTCTTCCCATAACAAGAAGTGACAGCTGCTAATTAGAATTCATTAGAGGCAGCCCCGGGGAGTTGATGGGACCATTTTGCAGGATGAGTTGTTGAAATTATTTTTCATCTCACGATGACACGTTGGCTCAGTGCTGTGAGTTCTCTTCTCCAAGCCCACAGATGTCTTTTGAGTTATCTGTGCTGTGCCTGAAACTGAGGGTATGAGATCCCAAAACCCTGAGCAAACTCTGGGCATGGCCATGGAACAAGAGAAGGGGAATGGGGGAGCAAAATGAGGCATAAATATTGGGGGGTTTTTGTGTTACAAGGTAAACTCATCATCTAGAAGAGCATTCCACAGAAACTGGAGCACAAGGAGGTCCACTATACTCGATACTCGATATTTTGGCAGTTACTTGGTACTTTCCTTAAAATATCAGCTCCCAGAGTCCAAGCATTCTGAGAGGAACTCTTTATTCTTTCAAAAAAGAATCTTTACTCCAAGAATTTACAGTGCTAAAAACTTCCACCATGTGAAGTATTCCATCTTAGATCCTCTGGAAAAAAAACAAACCCATCTTTGCCTTTTAGTTCCACCTCATCTTTTAGTTTGAACTGGGAATCTTCCTTACTTTGAATCTTGAACCAGTCTGTGATTTGGGTTAGTTTTTAATCAAAAAAGCAATAAAAATAGGTTTCAGAGGGTTAAAACCAGACAAGAAGGGGCAAAGATAATATTCTGCTGAGAAAATGCATCACAGTACACCCAGAGCCTGTGACTCCATTGCTCGTTTGCTTTTACTGCCTTTCCAAGGTTCAGACATTTTTATTAGAGCCAAGGAACATTCCAGCTTCCAAAGGTAATAAAAATGCAGTGTGCCAGAAAACAACAGCAAACGATAGCAAAGGGATTTTTGGTTTGTGAGGTGCTGCTAAATTTGCTGTTTCACCCTCTGCCAGGGTGCCAGCATCACTCCCATTATGGGACAGACACCTTGTATTCCCAAATTCCTCATGGCTTCATGTCTGTGGGGCCCTGAGGGGTTTAATTAATCTTTAATTAAGGATTATGAGCCTCTGCTCACAATCTGAAGGACCTGGCGATTCCAACCCTGTGCTCTGCTCAGCCCTGAAGCATCAGGCAGCCAAACCCCTGGTGGCTGGAGCTCCTCTCCTTCCCCTGCATCCTTCAGTCCCTCTCTTCCTTCAGGGTGAGAGCAGAGATGCCATGAGGAGCCTTTGCACGTGGTTAAGGTGGACAAAGCCTCAGCTGCCCATACACACAGAGAAGAACAAGTGGAAAAAGATGGTTGAACTCCCTGTCCGGGGGAGAAAAGCTTGGCAGGGCTGATTACAGCCATGCCTAATGAGCCTTCCTCACCCTGAGGGTGAAGGAATTTGTCTCTAGGATTTCAGTTTCCTCCCATTCCACACGGGCTCTGTTCTGTCTGGAGAGAAATTGTGCCACAGAGAGAAAGAAAACAAAACACTGGCACCAGCACAAAATTTTTCCTTCTGACAGGACCACTGAGCTTTATGAAATCCAGTAACCCAAATTCTACAGACTGCAGGACATTGCTCCCTGGATTCACCTTGCAATATTTATTTTAAAAAGCCTCAGCCCCACCATCCTGGGGTTCCTCACACCATCACCAGGCAGGATTCTGGAAATGCAGACATTTTCCTTGCTGTGGGTGTTGTGCCATTTGTCACTGTGTTGTTGTGGGGGGACTTTCTGGGGAAAATAAAGAACTTTTAAATTGTTGTTAATCAGGCTGGAGCCTGAGCAGGCAGTGCAGGTGATGGTGGGAGGAGAAGGCAGCAGCAGCAGCGTGGAGCTGACACAGAACACTCAGCAGCAGATCTGCATGTTCTGGTCCCTCCTCCAGGATGTTCTGCTGCACCCTGTGGCACCTCAGGATGACACAGAGATGAGAATTCCTCATGATCTCACTCCAGTGTTTTTCCAGGGGAAGCTTCATGCCTGCACAAGCATTCAGTGGGATCAGCCAGCCCCATCAGTTGGACACAGAGCAGCTTTGTCTGACTTCATGCTTTGCAGATATCCATGACACATCAAGCTGGAAAGATCATATCTGAGCAACTCAAGCTGGCATTTCTACACATGAGGTGTCAGCCAGGGAGATTTCAGTCTGGTTTTTAATACCCCCATAAGCCAAGAGCTTAAGTCATCTCTGCTTTGTCACTGTGTGTTAACTGTAGCCATCGACAGATTTAGGGTGAGATTTTAGACATTGCTTAATCATTGCTGATTTTAAATAGAAAAGACTTTCCTGAACCATGCATTTGGGTTCTGAAAATTCCATTCAGCATTTTCCCTGCACACTTAGAGATAATGAGAACGTGGTCTGAAGGGTTTTGCCAGTGAGATGTGGAGTCTGAGGTTCACATCTGTTTTCAGAAGTGATGAGAGGATCTGGGACTATCTGGGAATCCTCCTGAGGTGGATTCAGCAGCCTCCTTCCAGAGATCCATTTCCAGCTGGCAGGAGTGGATGTCTTTAGTAGCAAGGCTTTGATAAGGAAGAACAACACAAAGCCATGAAAATGGAAATCAGCTCCTGTTCTGTTAAATGAACCTGTCAAAAATTTTCTGTGGCCAACAATCAAGTTGACCAATAAGCAAATTACAGAAAGACCTCTAAACAAAAGAAGTATTAGATGACTGAGAGGTTGTTACCTGCCTGTATTTTCCTGTCTGAGCAGCCCAGAAGTCTTGAGGCACATTGTTGATTTGCCTCCCTGCCCACATCCCAGGGGTTGTGTGGGGAGATAAAATCTGCAGAGTGCCTGTGACTCTCCCAGATCCCGTGGCTGGAGGCACAGCAGCCAATTTGGCTGCACAGAAATGCTCTTTCCAGCCAGCACTGCCTGCAAAGTCAACCTCAAGGAGCTCCAACACTGTTTCTTACATAACACTCAATAACAAACCCCGTGGAAAGTCCTCCCAGCCCTCCTTATATCATTTAGACAACAAAAAAGCCCCTTCAGGGCAAAGTAATTCAAGCCCCTCTTCTGCAGATGATGCATTGATGGGTAGTGCAGGCTTAGTCCTCCAGTGCATTTAAACACCCTGAGGAGCACAGCACAGGAGAATTATGCTGAAATTCAGCTTTTTCTCTCTGAAACTTTGACAGTTACTCCCCTATTACCCTGCTCCTTGTTTATCTGCCTTGTTTATTTGCCATTGGCATGTCCTCCCTGCCTCCAGCTCAGCACAAAGGGACACTGCAGGGTCTCCCACTCCTCAGTTTGCTGCAGTTTGATCCCTCCAGGCTCCCTCTCTTGGTGTGTGGACAGAAAAGAGGGATGCCTGTGAGGGAATGGCAGTGAATCCCCTTCCCTGGGCACCACGGCAGTGGAGAGTGGTTTCTGGTGGGGAATGAGCAGCCTTGCAATGTCTCCTTCCTCAGTCCTGCAGCAAAGATGGGATGTCCCTCCTGGTGACTCTCCCAGGGCCTGCAATAGCACCAGGATTTCCTTAATTGGGTTTTCAGCAGAAGCCAGTGATTGTAAAAATCTCCAAACCTGGGCTTGCAAGCGGTTCACTGAGGACTCAGAGGGTGGGGTTGTTGCATATGGGTGCACTTTTAAAAATTAACTCTGATTTAAGGCAAGATCTGACAAGAATTACAGAACTAACACCATTCATAAAATCCCTGTGTGTGTGGTTGCTGTGTGCAGTTTCACTTTTAAAAATGAACTCTGATTTAGGACGGGATCTGACGAGAATTACAGCATGAGCACTATTTATAAAATCCCTGTGTGTACACCACAACCAGGGAGGCACAAGGACCCAATTCCCCAGGAACAAAGCCAAATATTCATTTACTGCCACACAGGCCTCGACTCAGGTACATGAGTGAGTTGCCTAAATAACTAAGCAGCAGGAGAAAAAAAAAAAAGGATTTGTTTCCTTGTGTTCCCCGTGGCTGGGCCCAGGGTCAGGGCTGGTGTAATCCCACTGACTTTGGGATCACTTTGGGATTTTGAAGGCTCTGTTAATGCAGCAGGATGCTGCTCTGCTCTCAGGCTTTCCCACCCATTAGCATTCCAGAGTGATAGAAACTCATCCCATCGCACAGTGCTGAGAATTTTAAAATAATAAAGAAGCCAAGATGCCTGCTGTCACCACCAACAGCTAATTATAGCAGCATGGACAGGCTCCCCTTGCAGAATTCCATATGTGCTCCTCCAGCACAACAAATAAACCATATTACAGAGGGAAGGCTGAGAAGACATTTCTGATTTTGAAATCCTCTTACCCCAAAGTCAGAAACACATAAAATAATTTAGTGGGAATTTGTCTTTTTTTTTTCTTCTTCTTTTTCTTGTGTGCTTCTGGGGAAGTGGGCAGAGTGCAGGGGCAAAACTTGATATTTAGCAATTTATTAAGAGTTTCTTTTGTTAGACTCCTCCACACAACCCCAGGCTTTAGGCACAACCATCCCAGAATTGAGCCAGTTTTCCACCTGGCACTGCTGGCACACTCAGCAAAGGCCAGAAGAATGATCCAGTTTTCCCAAATTTTCAGTGATGCTGAGCACTGGAGGGATCCTGCCTGAGATATTGTCTGGAGCAGCCCCAGGAGGAAGAGGGGACCCAAAACAGCCCTCAAAGGGCAGAACTGCTGGCACAGGTGATCCCACACAGGGTCTGCCACCTGCCTGGTACTGCTACCCTTAATTATTATTTTTGCTACATTTTCCAGTTGTTTTTCAGTGCTAAAAATTGCTGGGAGAGAACAAAGAGGAATTAATCCCCCTTGGGCTTGGTTCTATTAAGCTGTGGTTCCATTTGCTTCAGAGGAGAGAGACCTAAATGTGGAACTGAATTTCTGCAAAGTTAATTCCCAAAGCTGGGCACTGGAGGGATGTAAGTCACTTTGCTTTGTTCTGGGGCTGAGCTGAGTTATAAATACCACCGGTTTTTCCCTGAAAAGTGGGAGCACACTCATCCTTGCTGCTTTATCCAGGTCACTGCCTCCAAAGGCAGTGCCACAAGGTAACACCAGTGGCTCCTGCTGCCACTTCCAGGCTCTGCTTTTAAGGAGAGAATTCTGCAAACCCATTTTTTCCTGGGTTAAGTATGCAAAACAGCACTGCAGGACATGCACCTAGGGGATTCTTTTTCTCTACACATCCTGAAAACACCTTTTGGACAATGTTTTCCCCTCAATCACCAGTATATTTTTGTCCCATGAACTGTTCACCTTCAAAGAACATCACAACGGGATCAGGTGGCCCAAGTTTTCCATGTGCTGTGTCTGGAAGGTGCAAAATATTAAGGAGATTTCCTCAGGGAAAAAAAAGGCAGGTTCACAGGGATAAATCCCCACCTAGAGTGGCTTCCATGGCTGACAGAAGGTGCTGAAGGAATAATCCATGAATACTTCTGTGGAACAGCGGCATCCAGTGGGCAATGAAGGATTCCTGCTAAAATCCTCGGAAAATCAGGGTAGGGCCACGGAAAAACAGAGGTTTCTCCCCAATATTCAGTGCTGTGCAACTCCTGCCTGTTGCAGTGAACATTGCAATGCCTACATTTTCCTTAAGATCCAAGATGAGTTTTCATTGCTGCATTTTGAGCCATTACTTTTTGGGCTGATGATGCTTGAGAAGGTAATTTCACGAACAGTCAATTTTATTTTAAGTTTTATTTTTATTTTTTAAAGAGAGATTAGCTTGAATTTTAGGTGGTTTTTTTTTAATTTAAAAATATTTCATTTTAATTTTTATTCTTTAAAGAGAAATTAGCTTGGAAAAAAAACCCAACCGGACATAACTCAGACCCTGGATATTCAAGTTCCTGTTTACAACAAGCACTGGCAAAAGTAAGACCTAAATTACCTCAGTATTTATTGAGAGAACCCAAAACTCTAAGAATGGATCTTGCAGGACAATTGGTGTTGGCTGCACTCACCTGTCTCTAATTTAATTTTATATTTACATTCCTATAAATCTGCATGGCAAAAATCAAGCTGAGGCAGGGAGCATGTGTTAGATCCACTGACCACATTCCAAAATACTTCCCAGCACTCACTTTTCACCTTCTGGCCCAAGGGTGACATCAAATGTGGCTGTGTCGGGACCAGGGCAGATCAATTCCCTCATTCCAGGCTCACAGGTTCACATTTCCCCACTTTGTGTGTTTAGCTGGCCTGGCCAACGTTGCTTTTATGCAACACAGAGGACAAGGGACACCGAGTCCTCCTGTTTAGCTTTATCAAGTGGCAGTGACAAGCTTGTTTTTGGACAGGTCCTTTGTACCCTGCAGCCATAAAACTCAGGGTAACAGCTGCTGTGGCCTGACACTGCCTCAGAAATTTGCTCTCTTTAGTCTCCACACGCCACAGGCAATGCTGCTGCCTGATGTTCTCCTTCCCTCTGTTTGAGTTCCAGACTCTGGTGGTGTCCCTGATGGGCCGGGGTGGCACAAGGGATGTTTTTTGTGACCTTGCTGTCATATTCATGCTGTGAGGGCAGGGTGTTAATGCTGGCAGGGTCTTACCTCATTTAACCAGAGTTTTCAAGGTGTGTTGGAGCTCAGCAGGGGCAAAGTCAACAGTGTGTGTGTGTCCTGCACCTGACAGGAGAGATCCACATGAGCACTGTCATCACTGTCATCGTCACAGACATGGACATACTCCTAAATTGCCTCTGGAAGTAATTATAAAAGTAGTGGTTTTCTGCTTTAAGGTTCAAGACCAGGCTGGATGGAGCAACCTGGTGTTGTGGAAGGCGTCCCTGTCCACAGCAGGGGGTTGGAGATGGGTGATTTTTAAGGTCCCCCTCCAACCCAACCCATTCCATGATTCAGGCGTTCAGATTCACCTCTGGTGGCACTTCAGGCACCCATGATCTCATTCCAGGCAGAAGGCTGGGACAGACAGTGGGAGGAGGATTTCAAAGCCCACCTGGCCACCTGCTGAAGAAAGACACCAATCTCCCTTCATAGAATCATATTGAAGATCATCTCGTTCCACCCGCTGCCATGGGCAGGGACACCTTCCACCATCCCAGGCTGCTCCAAGCCCTGTCCAACCCGGCCTTGGACACTGCCAGGGATGCAGGGGCAGCCACAGCTCCTCCGGGCACCCTGTCCCAGTGCCTCACCCCCTTCAGAGTGCACAATTTCCCCCTAATATCCAATCTAAACCCACTCATTTAACACTCGATCCCGCTAAACTAAGGACTTGTTGGTTTAAGCGATCCACAAACCCCCAAACACGCAACCATTTACCCACGAGCGTCCCTCCTATATCCCTGCCCATCCTCTCCCGCGGGCTGCGCGGCCTCCCCTCCCGGGCAAACGACACTCTCCCGAACCTTCCCCCTCAGCCCCGGGCCGGGGAGTGCCTCGGGCTCCCCGCAGGCTCCCCGCGGGCTCCCGGGAGTTGTAGTCGGAGCGCCCGGAGCGGAACTACGGCTCCCGGCTGCCCGCGGGAGCGCAGGCGGGGCGGCCCCGGGGCCGAGCTGCGGCTGCGGCAGCGGCACCGCGGGGACGCGGCGGCCGCGGGGACACGACCCGGCTCCGGGGACACCGCCCGGCTCCGGTGCAGGGGGAGGGTTATACCCCAGCCACACCGAGAGGTAGCGGGATAAGGGCGGATCCCAGCCCCGGCGCCCAGCCGAGCCCCTCACCCGCGTTCTCCGCCCGCCCGGGCGCGGCTGTGGAGATGGAGAAGGGACGGCGGCGAGCGCAGCGCTGGGATTGTGGCTCTGGGGATCCTCGGCTCTGCCTTCGCGCTGAGGTACGTGCCTGGCTTTTCCCGGCGTTTCCCCTCAGGATGGGGCAGCTGGAAGCGGCCGGGGTGGTTCTGGCCCCCTCAGCCCGGGTGGTTCTGGCCCCTTTAGCTGGGATTGGGGCCGTTTTAGCCGGGGTGGTTCTGGCCCTTTTAGCCGGGATTGGGGCCGTTTTAGCCCGGGTGGTTCTGGCCCATTTAGCCGGGATTGGGGCCGCTTTAGCCGGGGTGGTTCTGGCACCTTTAGCCGGGATTGAGGCTGCTCCCGCCTGCTGCTGCTGCTCCAGCTCCGTTCGTGTTTTCCTGGCTGCCCCGGAGGGTGTGAACACCCGTCCTGTTCCCCAACAGGTACTGCAGGTAAGGCCTGGCTGGCTGAGGTTGGGGCGGTGATTCCTGCCGGGAATTTCGTTGTCCCTGGAGCGTGTGGGGAAGGAAGCTCGGAGCTGAGGCACATGTGGCTTTTTCTCTCCTGTGTTTCTGTGTTTGCAGTCTGCCTGAGTGGAGGCAGAAAGGGCCAGACTAAATCCAGACTAAACCCAGAGAAGTTGGTGCAGCTGTGCTGGAGGCACTAAAGGTGTTTGCTCTCATTTCACTGCCCGTGGTCAGTTGCAGAATTACTTTCTGAATGTCACAAATTCTGATTTCTACCTCACTGAGAAGCAAGTGAGCCCTGGCTCACCTTCATGGAGGTCACTTGAGCTTGGCTTTACTGCTGAAGCTTCTCCCTTTTTGGCTAAGAGCCTCATGCACTCCCTGAGAGCCTCCTCTGCACGTAGGAGAAGTGTGTTTGGCTCAAATGAGATACCATTTTTATTTCTCTGTTCAGCAACTCCATGCTTTCCTGAAACTGCTTGCTACAAAGAACAATGCAGTTGTTCATCCTTCTAGGACCTTCCTCCGTGTTTGATTACCTGTTGAATTTTTCATTCCTGGTTTTACTGTCTGGAGGAGTGAATTGTCAAGGGAGGCAGCTCCTGTAAATTACCCACATCCCTGATTGTTATGGTGGGAATGATGCTGTGTGACAAGTAGATAATGGGGATGAGGAAGGGGAAGCTTCTACAGCCTTGGCAGAGCTGGAGAAGTTTTTGCCCTGTTTTGAGCTTTGCTTTCTGCTCTGGGTTATAGATGTCTAGGTTTGTGTCTGGAGCAGGTGACATCTTTTGGGCTTGTGATGGTTCCTTTAAAAAGTTCTTTTTTAAGTTACAGGGCAGTAGTTGGGTATCAGGTAACTCTCTGTAGAGAGCTCTACCATTGGTGTATCTTCAGTACCTTATGCTGGTTTTCCAGACTGATTCAATTCTGTGGTGGAAGGACATGAGTTCCTTTAGGGTGCCTGCAGCATTGTTAACAAATAGTTTCACCAGTTGTCATTGAACAGTGTCACCACAGGCTCTGTTTTGTTGAAGAGTTATTCCCTTTTTAGGCTTCACAAAGGTAAATGTGTTTCCCATCCCTTCCTCTTTGCACAGCTCTGTGAGTCACTGCCATGAGAAGGAGCTTCGTATTTGTCTGATATTTGGCTGGGCTCAATTCTCTGCTTATTCTGATATTGCTGTATAGCATCATATGTTTTGACATTTATTTTGAGTGCATGTTTGGAGCTCTGTGGCTGCGAAAATCCTGTGCCAAATTCGTGTATGAAGAATCTGTTATTCTCCTGCTTTGGTCTGCAATGGGCACTGCTGGGATTGTTTGGAAGAACTGGGGTGCTGTGCACAACCCTTTTCCACTAAAACTTTGTCAAATGTCTAGGAAACTGCAAAAAACTGTGGAAGTACTTTAAGTGTGGTGTTTGCTGTTGTCTCCTTCCCTTTTTCTTGGGAAGGGCTTGGTCCATGGCTTTTTAAGCTGCCTTGATCTAGAATTGGGTGGCTCCAGCAGCAAAGAACGCACAGAGCTGTGGCTGCTGCCTCAGAAACGAGCTCATCTCTTGCCTTGTATTTGTGTGTGTTTGATTTTGTTGCTTGCAGAGGCTGGTCCTGGTGGTTTCTCTGGAGTTGAAGGCTTTCTCCAACCCAGTTCAGCTCTCTGAGGTCATTGTGTCCCTGCCTGTTCCCATCAAATCTGTTTGTCTTGCTCGTCATCTCTGCTCCAGAAGTGCTCCTGGGCTCTGGGGGGATTCAGGGCTGTGCTGGATGTGACCATGTCACTCACAGCAGCACTGATCCTGCCCTTTTCCTTCAGTTGCTGTTTTCCAGGAGTAGAATAGAGAGTCCTGTTTGAGTTCTGGTTGTTTGTCAAGGATTCTAATTCATGGCTTATCAAGGACATTTTTGGAGGAGCCAGAATTGAGATACCATGTCTTCAGAAGGAGACCACCTCTCCATACACTCTCCCTGGAAGCTCTGATGGGAGAGAGATTATTAAATTCTCCTTAAACGAAGAGAAAGTGGAATCTCTTCTTTCTTGGGAGACTTGGATAATTTAAATATTTCTTTTACCTCTGTACTAGTGTTTGAAACTTCCAAGGATACAGAAAAATTCTTTTGGCATTTAGACTTGAAAATGGAATCGGTGAAGTTACATTGATGTGCTGGCAGGACATCAATGGCTTGGTGTCTTAGACCTTGAGCCACATTCCCTGAAGGAATCCTGAGGAAATTAGGGATGCACACTGGTTCAGGGATTGACACTTCCTTCTGTTCCTGTGACCTGGCCCTGGAGAACAGAACTTGGAGTTGGGATGTGTGAGCTTTGTTCCTGGCTCTGCCACCAATCCCACGTGTACCCACGGCTCCATTTCTCATCTGCAGAGTGCTCCTGTATTCTCCAGAGTCCCCAGAACACAAAAAGAACATCTGGACTTGTAAAATGCACAGACTTGGAGGTGAATTGATGGATGTGCTGACCCTCAAACCTTGGTTGAGTAAGGAAGGCAGCAGCTCCTCCTCACTTTGTTCTGCTCCCACACGCCTGCCTGGCCAAAGGCACGTCAGGAGAGATTAGACTTAAACCTTCTGATCTGCTTTCAGAGCACAGAAAGGGCAAGTTGCAGGCTGCAAGCAGGCAGGAGTGCAGTGCTGACCGTTCTGGAAGCCTGAAGGGGAATCTAGAGTCGGTAGGATGAGCTATCAAGGCTCATCAGGGATCCAGCAGGTTTTATGCTCCAGCTGCTGCTGTGCCAGGCTGAAGGAGCTGCTTTTCCTTTGGAAAAATTTGAGGAGGAGGAAAAATTGTGTTCCTAACTCAGAGGATTTTTTAATCCCTTTGTACCACCACTGCTGAGGGTACCAGAGCCTAAATACGTGTGAGCAGCCCTGTCCCAGAGCCACAGCTCTGTGTTTCCTCAACCCCACTGTTCAACCACCTCTTAGAACATCAGAGTTAATTCCTCTTGATATTTTCACTCCTGCAGTAAGTCAGGATTTTGATTTTTTTTTATGACTTTTGGGGACACTTACTGCCTGTCTGGGCAGGCAAGGCAGTTGTGTCATTAGATTGGAGGTTTATCAACTTTTTAAGTGCTCAAACTCAGATTCTAATTTTAAATAGGAGTTGATAGCTGGTGTGAGAGAGATGCAGACCTGAGCTTTACCAGGGCTCCACATCATCAGCTCTGGGCCAGATGGTCTTGCCTCTGAGAAATATATTAGAGCAATGTCAAGGAAGAGCACAGTTGAAATCCGCTGCCAAGACAGATTTCTCACTGTTGGAATATGTTTCTGTCTGATCCTCTATTTCTAGATGATTGAAAATAGTTCTGGAAGGGATTTTGCTGAGGCCACCTAGTCCATCATTTTCCACAAGGCATGATAAAGTACACTGAAACCCTTCCTGATGGATCTGTTAAGCTTGTTCTTTAAGCAATGGAGATTTCCCAGCTGCCCTGGGTGGGTTGTATTTGACTTTATTAAACTTTTTTTTTTATATTGTGGCTGTTGTCACTGTTCTGGGCACAGAAACAAGGGATGCAGGTGGCTGATTATTGACTTCTTAATGCCAAGGGCCATAAAATTGGTGGCGATTCCTGGCAGGATATGGGACAGGAATCACTCAGGGCAATAATACTGAGTTTTTGTTTGTTTTCCACAGAGATGTTCCATGGCAGGCACGGGAAAGTTAAAATACTGTTCTCCCATTCTTTTTCTATGCAAAAATTTTCATTCAAACTTTGCAAATAATTGCTTTTTTTTTCTTAAATAACATTACCTAGTGGTTGTGTCTGTGGGCAGGGAGTGTTTGTTTTTACTGTAAAGCAATACAAATTTAACTCTGAGATCTGCTATTGAGGAAAAAGTGGATTCTCATCAGCTGCTGAGCTTTTTCAAAGCTCCAGGCTCAAATCTGCAAACTGTCGGCTCCAATTAAAGCAAATGGCTGGAGCTGTTTTTTCTCCCTCCTGGAAAGAGCACAGTTCATCAAAAGCCAGAAGGAAATTTCACCGGACTCATGAGCAGTTATCTCATGGGATGTAATAAGAGAGATCCACGAGATGCCCAGTGTGAACTTTCACTTGTAATCACTTTTAATTCTCCACTGGGCACACAAGCACTGATCTCAGCAATTTGAAGCCTGAAGTTTTCCTGTGGAGTAGAAAGTGGTAGAGGGAACCTGTGTTTTTGTAGGGTTTGATTGATGTTGATGTAGAAATGTGAATTTTGAGCATCCCTGAGCTGGCAGAAGATATTCTACCTTTCTGTGTGGGGTGGGTTAACCCTGACAGGCAGCTCCCTTCCATCCCAGTGGGACAGGGAACAGGACTGGAAGGATAAAATTAAGGAATTCCTCAGGTGCAACGATTACATGGAAAGGCAAAGAGACTCCAAACTTTCCCCTTTCCTATTTCTTCCCCCAGTTTTTATTGCTGAGCACCTGTGGTCACGCAGGGTCAGCTGCCCTGCCTGCTCCCTCCCAAATTCCTGTGCACCCCCAGCCTCAGTGGGAGAACCAGGAAAGGCTTCCATTGTTTAGCCCCAGCTCAAACCCTGCTGTGTTGTCAGCACTGCTTTGGTCACAGATCCAAACCAGAGCACCAGACAAGCTCCAGTGAAGGAAATGAACTGAATCCCAGCCAGACCCAGTACCCTGTGGTGTGCCACAGCTTCTGGAGGTGGCAGCCTGTGCCAGCTCTTTATTTGTGGTTTATGGTGGTGTTTCCTAAAGGTGGTGTTTGCATTTCAGTGTTTTAAAGCAAATATTGACCATTGTGCAATCCAGGCATGGTTTAGTCCTGTAGTTAGCACGGATCTGATTCATAAAAAACACTTTGCTGTGTCTTTGCTCCTGGGTGATCACTGTCGCTTTCTATTGAATTAATTTTGTTACTCACTGCTGACAAAAAGCCCTTTTAAGTCCACAGATCTCAGTGGCAAAGCCAGTTTGGGTTTTGTGCAGATCAGTGCTATGTTTTTGGAGTAGGTTCACTTTTCTGTGCCTGTTGTTATCACAGGAGGGTTGAAATTTGAGTTAAATTGAAGGTTCAAGGCCAACTCAGTTCAGTTTTTGTGTCCACTGCAGCTTTTGGGTCCTGCCATACTCACACACCATGAACCCAAAATGTAAGATGTGTAACTTCTCTCTCACTTCTTCCACCTTCAGGTAGAAGATCATTATTTCAATCATTTTTTCTGAGGTTGTTGGCCATTTTTTAGGAAACCAGAGTGCTGGAATCAAGAGTTTGCACAAAACTACTGCTCCTGAATATTAATAAATTTGCTGGTGGTTCCTTTAGACCTGCATTCTTTAACAAAGTGAAGGAATAGATGGAAAAGCAGAGTGAGAACCACTCAAATGCTGCTGAAAGGGAGAGGAACAGCTCAGTGCCAGAACACAACCAGTGTAAAATGGAATGTAAAATTCAGTGTGGGCAAAACAGATCAATGGGCTGGCATTTGTAAAGGCCAAGTGTTGATTGCAGAGATAAAATGCTCAGTGGGGACTCTGAGTCTGGCTGGTTATTTTTAGCATTTCCTCCCTGTGTTTCAGGATGTGCCTGTGTCTGCTCTCATGCTGGAATGACAAGATATTAATCCCTGAGCAAAGGCCTATTAATCACCTGCTTTATTCTGTTTATGTAATATAGTTAAATATACTCTGGGACCAGGTGAGGTTTGAGCTCTGGAAATGGTTTCACCTCATGCAGGCTTTTTTTTTTTTTTTTTTATTTCTTTCACCAGTGGCAGCTGCCCTATATCTGATTTTTTTATTTCAGCTCAGACTGATTTATCAGTAAAATGGGTTCATTTATCTGCTGTTGGTATTTAAGCCACAAAACCAACATCTGCTCCTCTCTCCCTCCCCTGTGCCAGTGATGCCATTTTGCAAAATTTTAGACTAAGCAAAATTCCTAACAGCACAAGGAGAAGGGAGGAAAAGTGTCATTGAGGCCTTGTGGCTTTGCAGGGGAATATAATGGAATTCCAGACTGGTTTGGGATGGAAGGGACATTAAAGCCCATCCTGTTCATGGCAGGGACACCTCCCACTATCCCAGGTTTCTCCCAAGCCCTGTCCAGCCTGGCCTTGGACACTTCCAGGGATCCAGGGGCAGCCACAGCTTCTCTGCTGCAAGGCACTGTCCGTGTGGTGGTGGGCCAAAAATACTGATTTACTGTGTGTTTTGCTGGTTCTCTGCTCTGTTTTCATCTAATAGTCACTATATTTGTGGGAATTTAAGGTTTTAGGCATGGAGGCTAACTTTGGTAATACACTTAGCAGCTTTGAGCCTTGAGCTCAAAAGTCTTTATTTATTTCTGCTTTGTAGGTAGGAAAATGGGTAGGGAACAACACTTGATGGTGCAGGTGAGCTCTGGGCAGGCACTGAGCTGTGAAATTTGTGTCAGGAACGGGGGAAAACCCTGCTGAACCTTATTTTTGTAGGAAAGTGCTCATAAGAGTAGTGGAGAAAGTGATACTGTTAAAAACCAGCAGTTTTTAAGTCAATATGAGCTGACTTAATCCAGCCATTACACCAAACTGTGTCTGTATTGATATTCTTGATGTGAGGATATGCAAAATTAAGTCTTGAAGCTTTACAGTGGTGGTAGTTGATCAATTTACACATTTAATGGCTTGATAAGACCTAAATGGCACTGCAAGAGTCAAAGAGAATGAAAAGAGTAAGAAGTGGACAATGATGTTATTTTCAAAATGCTCAGTGTAATACTGGCTGCTTTGGGGGCTGATCAATTGGGGAATTTTGGGGAAATATGGGATTTGCAGTTGCCTGAGGAAGCATCCCCTGCATGGGCAAATCCCTCTACAGTGGAGCAGTTCATCTCTGGAGACAATTCAAACTGCAAAATAGGTGTAAAGGGGGGGAGGGGGGGGGAAGCTACTTTTCTGGTTTTTTAAACACTTCCTCTGTTTACCATGCTGTTCAAATAATGTGATCACCAGGTTCCAGGCACTGATTTTTGTCAACTGCTTACAACACTGGGTTCTGTTTGCTGTGGGGCCACACCAGCAGCAACCTTTGCCTCCCACGAGGTGGAAATTGGGCTGTCACACTTGAATATTGGCAGAAAGTTGCCACAATTATTGCAGGTAAAATGTTGTGAGCTAAAACCTGGGGTGTTTTCCCTTTGTTCCAGTTAAGTTTTAGTGGGATTTCCTAAAACTGGGCTCAGAGATTACACCTAGGCTGCTCTTTCCTGTGTCACAGTAGGCAAGATCAGTGTTAGATCAGGATTCAGAAATCTGCTTTTCTTATAATGGATTATTTGTTCATGGTTACTTGAAATTCCCATGGGAAAGCAGTGTTTTCTCTGTGAATCATTTCTGGCAGCTCTACCTGTCTGTCCCTGGGATAATTATGGCCCAGGCAGCATCAAGGGAGGAGTATTTGCTTCAGTGAGTGAAACATTTCCACTTAGGAAGTCAATAATGCTGCTCTGGCAAGGCTCAGACCACAAGAGCACTGTAATTCATCTCATAAAGATTTTGAACAGCCCTTTCCTCATGTTCTGCACCTCCCCTGCAGAGGAGATGGCAATGCAGGATGCACTTGGTGTGGAAAATGGAATATTCACATTAGGAAGGCATCCTTAGATCAGCCAGCAAGGGGCTGCTGGTGGTTTGTGCAGCACTGAGAACTCCTCTAAAAGCATTCAGCATCACAGGAGTGCAGCTGAGCTCCAGCAGCATCCAGAATTTGTGGGAAGGTGCACAGGGAAAGTGTGGGTTTGCCTTTCTGGGACACAGGGCTGGCTCTGCTGTGGGGATTCTCTGCTGGGCGCTTGTCAGGATGTGTCAGTGCCAGCCTGCTCTGCTCTTTGCAGGTAGGGAGGGATTATCCTTTATGCTGTAGGGATTTACATTTTATGGGTTTGTGGCACAGCCTGGAATGTTCTTTGATTGATAATTGCTGGAACTGGCATTGGCTTCCTTGGAACGCTGCAAGTTCTAAGCTAGTGATGGTTCATTCAATCCTGGAAAGAGGAAAAAGGCCCAGTGAAATGGCAGAAAACACTAAAGGCTGGGAAGTGACTCTCTATCCCCATCCAATAGCCTGTGTAATTTGTTGCATGGAATTGAAGCATGGAATTCCTTTTCCCACTGTTAGTACCCACCCCCAGTTTGCTTGGATGAAACAGGAAGGGGTGGTGGTGGTTCTTTTTAGGGAAAAACCCTGTAACAATAATTGAATTGTGCTTTATTTTGCATTGTTGGATGTTCACATTTGTTTTCTCTTCTTGACTGCCTTGACTGGTTCTCAGCAGCCTTTAAAAAAAAGCAGTTCTGCCTCTTAGTTGAGGCAATAAATAGTCCATTTTATTCATTCTGATCTGGAGGAAGAGGGAAATCTCACTAGGCTCTAAAAAGGATATTCTTTGATAATTCCTGCTCTCACAAAGACAGTAAACACTGGTGCACCTTCAGCTCAGCAATGTTACATCCACCCCCACAAACACAAATTAAAGGCCCAGGGCGACTTTTAGTGATGATTAGAAGGGAAGATGATGTGAAGTTCACAAGGACAGCTGGGTTTGATGCTGTTCTCATGTGACAGATGTTTGGATGTCTCAGGGATGCGTGGCAGGGAGAGGCTGAAGCTGCAGAGATGCTAAAGCTGAGCAGAAATCAGGCTCACGCTGCACGCTGGAAATGTGGTTTTGCATCAAATGACTCCTCCATGCGTTCAAAAGGGGATGTTTGGCTGGAGGATGGGTTTATTTTTAGGGCTTGGTGCTTTCAGTTGCTTTTATTGGTGAGTGGGAGCCTTGACAACACATCCCAGGGCCCAGAGCTGTTCCTGTGCTGGGGCTGAGCACATCCCCTCCTCTGGACTAGCTCCTCAACATCTGTGTTGTGGCACTGGAGGAGCTTTGCTTTGTGGCATCTGCATTATTCAGCCCTTGGCATCCTCTTGGTCCTGTTCTTCAATTTTTGAGGAAATCTGGATGTTATGGATAGCTCAAGAGGAAGAGGGAGACCCAGGAATACCTGAAGATGCTACAGGAGATTCTTCCAGGCTCTACATATTGAAAGCCACACTCCTCTCTCTTGTTTGTGCTGGTAAAGAGAGAAACAAGGATTTGAGAATCTGTTTGAAGAATCTGTTTGTTTTAATTCAGAACTGAGGATGTGCTGCATCTGTGTGGTGTTCACCTCATTTACAGTTGGGAAGGCTATCCCTGTCTCACTGATCCCAGCACTAAATCAGCTGGGTTTATTGCAGCTTGAGCAATAACCCATTCCTGTTCCTGCTGTAGCTCATGGATAAATAACAGGAAAAGACTGAAATCAATCTGATATTGGTGATGTTTTTGAAAAACGGTCGTTACTTGGGGAAAACGGACAAATGCTCCTTTCAAGTGTTAAAACTTCCTGTATCCTCAAATCAAAACCAAAACTGACTTGAAGGGCAAGTGAAACTCTACAGTGCAGTATTAAGATAAGATGCATGTGAGGAGACTTCCTGAAAAATAGATTGAGATTGACTTTTATTGCTGTAATTGTGCTGCTGGTGTTTTCTCCCCCATTTCTTTCAATTTTCTTGACTGTGCTTGCTTGTTTCTGCTCCTGTTGTGTCTGTGGTGGCTGTTGTGCTTATTCCTGAGTTTGGAATCAAGGGCTGCTACTGGAATTTTGTAAAGACTCCTTGCCCAGTTCTCTTCCTTCATGCACAGCTCTCTGGAACAAGTTTTTGGATATTATTGCAGATGCTGATGAGCCTTGAAAGCCTGGTTAGTTTTTATATCATTCCCATCAATGCTCAAGCTGTGAGAATCCCAATTTTGAATAAAACAGAGATTTCTCTGCTCAGCAGGGCAGGCATTCTCTGCAGTTTTTTTGGAGGGGGAAATGTGGTGTGTGGAGTGGCATCACCTGAATTGCTGTTGTGTTTCCAGGCGTGCTGACCATGCTGCCCACGACGCTGCGAGCGCTGCCGGTGATCCCGCCCGTCTCCGAGACCCCTCTGCAGGAGGAGTTTTAGGGTTTGCTGTGCAGATCCATGGACCTGGAGCCCCATGCCAGCATGCAGGTGGGGATGCGGGTAGTCCGTGGAGTGGACTGGAAGTGGGGCAGCCAGGACAGCGGCGAGGGCAACGTGGGCACCGTGGTGGAGATCGGCCGGACTGGCAGCCCCACCACGCCGGACAAGACCGTGGTGGTGCAGTGGGATCAGGGCAACAGAACCAACTATCGCACGGGCTTCCAGGGGGCTTACGACCTGCTGCTCTATGACAACGCCCAGATAGGTGAGCAGGGCCTGGGCAAGGGCACAGCCACTGGCACAGCCACCTCCTGCCCATGTCCCATGTGCTGGGACAGCCTCTGGCACCACCTGTCCGTGGCTGGGACATTCTTGTTTCCCTCTGTGCGAAGGCTCTGCTTTCCTGCTTTTTCCTTCTGTGGGCTGAACATTTTCACTGACTTTGTCATTTTACAGAGATGTCCTCCAGCCAGGCAATGGGTATTTCAAATTACATGTATCACTTCACATTGCATTATTGCATCACCTTCAATACACAGTTTTTTCCCCTTTAAAACATGCATTCGTCAAGTTTCATTCAAATCCCCTTTACAGTTGTGTGTCCTAATTCTGTAAAGTATGGATTAGAGGAGTAGGTTCATTCAGAACAGTTGTGCCAGGATTTTCTAGCCCTTAAATAATTTCTCTTTAGAAACAGAGCTGTTTCAATGCCCAGCACTAAGCATGGCACTCTTCCACGAGTAGTATTCCTGCTGTAACGAACAGAGATATTTACTTTAGACATGACTAAGATAAAAAATGGTAATGTAAGAATCTGGAAAGAGGTGAACACAGGACTCCCAGGATTTCTAGGTGCATTGTGTTTGTGTGTGAAGTACTCCTGCCTGCCCTTGGCTTAGTGAAAGGTCTTTTTCTGGAAGGGTTTGGCATTCTGCAGTGCTGGAAGGGTGCTTCTAAGAGCCTGGTATTCCCTGGAATTTGTGTGGATCTCCCACTCCCTTTTGCTCCCCTAGGTGTTCGTCACCCCAACATCATCTGTGACTGCTGCAAGAAGCACGGCATCCGAGGCATGAGATGGAAATGCAAAATGTGCTTTGACTATGACCTGTGCACCCAGTGCTACATGAACAACAAACACGACCTGTCCCACTCCTTCGAGCGCTACGAGACCGCTCATTCCCAGCCGTGAGTCCTCCTCACCCTCAGCAGATTTATGGGGCTCAATTCCATCCTAGGGCTCTCCAAAACCTGCTGTTTGCACCCCAGGGCTGTGCAAAATAACCCAGTAGAACCTAACTTTTACATGTCTGGATAATTTATAAAGAAATTCATGTAAGTTTGTTGGGCAGTGCTCAGGTTTTGCTGATTGGGTTGCATGACCAGAAAGGTTTGTTCTATGGAATAATTCTGATTTGTGGGGCTCAATTCCATCCTAGAGCTCTCCAAAACTTGCTGTGTGTACCCCAGGGGTGTGCAAAACAACCCAGCAATAACTCAGAACTTAACTTTTACATGTCTGGATAATGTATAAAGAAATTCATGTAAATATATTGGGCAATGCTCAGTTTTTACTGACTGGGTTTTATGACCAAAAGAGTTTGTTCTATAGAATAATGTCAGGCTTGGTTCGGTTTTATGAAGCTGCTTGAAAAAAGGCAGTAAACAGAAATCTGAAGACTGTTTTTATAAAGTGACAAAAGATTGATTTCTACTCTGTTTTTTCTCTTCCTCAGCCCCCCGCATTTAAATGAATTCCTAGACATGCTTTGCTATTTGTTGGTCTCAGGCCACAGGGAGGCTGACAGGGATCTTGCACTCCCAAATTTTTGATTTATTCGTGGGGTCTGTTCACTGAAGAGCAGCAGTTTCTCATTTACTGCTGCTCTGCACATTAGTATTTTTTGGAGGTGACTGCTGCACTGGCGCCCGTGGAACAGCATCTGTAATTTTATGCTCCTCCATGATTTGCCAAAATCTGGGAGATCTTTTCTCCTGTTCTGAGGAAGAACTCAAAAATAGTCTCAACAGTACTTCTATTTGCACCTCCTCAAGTAGGCATGAAGATGAATCATGTAATCCTCTTGCCTTCAGGAGAAGGAATGAGAAATCAGCTTATCTCTGTCATTGATTTTAGTTGGTGGTTTGTTTTTTTTTTTTTTTTTTTTTTTTTTTTTTTTTTTTTTTTTTTTTTTTTTTTTTTTTGCCTGCCTGCCTTTGAAAATATCACTGTGCCTTGCATCCATCTGTGGAATGAAAAAGTGTAATTACTGTGCTCAAGGCAGTGGTGTGGGATTTGCAGCTGCTTTTGCAGCCACGTGGGAAGCTCTGATTGCCAGAGTGGTGCCAACCTTAGCTGAGCCAGAATTCCAGATCCTGGCAGAGGAGGGATGCTGCTGGCTGAAGAATCTCCCCTCTGAGCTCTGGGACTTGTGTTTATCCACCAGATTAGGGTGTTTCTGGAGCTTGTGTTAATATGACAAGGCAGCCAGATCCTACTGTGAAAGGAGCTTCACAATTTGGTTTATCAATAAAAACATACATCTCCATAAAAATAGACATTGAGGGGGTTTTTTCTCTTTCTTTTAGTAACAGAGTTATCTCCAAGTAGTTACTCAGGGATGCCTGCTTGTGTCTTTTATTTGAAATTAAGGTTTTACTCACATTTGAATGAAATTAAAATAAAAAAGGCACTGCTGCAGAGCAGCCCCAGTTTTCTGCCCTGTGCTGGGGATTTCCCAACCCTGCAGGTGGGAAATCCTTTGGGCAGCAGGGACCTGACCCTCCCCAGGAGCACCTGGAATGCTGCCCTGGATCAAAAAGCAGATTTCTAGGTAATTTCTCCCCAGGACTCATCCTCTGCAGAACTTGTTCCTTTTTTCTGAGGAATCTAGGTGGTGGAAGATGTAAATAGAGCAATTTTCCCTTCCAAGGCCTGTCTGTGCCAGTGTCCAGGCTGCTGCTGGAGTTGGGCAGTGGAATTATTGCTGTCAGGATGAAAAAGGGAGCTTGGAGGATGGCCAGGAGCCCTGCCAGGGCCAGAGCTGTCCTAGGTGAATTGTTTGATTTTCCCAGAAGCTGCAGCACCACTCTGGAATGTCATGGAAGCACTGGAGAGCTCTTTGGAGGTAGAGCAGGGTGTGAGGTCTGGTAGTGCTTTGGTGGCTTTTTGGTTGGGTTGTTTTGGGGTTTTTTTTTCCTAAATTCTCTTGCCTTTTAAATTTTTTTTCCCCCGTGAGTGTGGCTTGTTAAGTAGTTAGAGAAAGTGTGATATAAATTAACTTCATGTGACAAAAAGAACTGTAGACATAGGCCAGAGTGCCTGATACCAAATCTTTATAAAATTAACACTATTCTGATTTACTTTGCTGTGTGTTAGCAAGAATAAGGACCTTCAGAATAACAAGCAGCTGATAAAAAAAAAAGAATTAAAAAAAAAAGAAAATAAATAGAGACACAGCATGATCCTGTCAGGTGTGGCAGTGATTTCTGGGAGCCTCCATAAGGGGCAGGGATAAAACAGCAGTTTATAATTGGATAATGGAACAACTTTCCTGCTGTTCCTGCATGGCAGGTGTCGATTCCAGCTGAGTTTTGGGATGGAGAGGAATTACAAATTTTCAAGGAAAAAGTTCCCCTGTTGTGGAAAGCTGCAGTTCTAAGGCTGAATGAAAGGTTCACGTTGTGGTTCTTGGAATCACTCAGCTTTTGGAGCAAACAGGTTGACAGAAATGGGTTTGGTTTCAGGGTTGGACTGAGGGTGGTACAATAACTGTAATAAATGTGTGTTTTCTGCAGCTTTCACACAGGGAACTGCCAAATTAAATCCCTTTTACCCAGAAATGCCTTGCAGTGGAGGGACAGGAAGCAGAGGGAACATCTTAGCTTTAATGCAAAATAACCCTGGGATTTGTTGGGTTCTGGAGAGTGCTCTGAGTTAAGAATGGAATGTCCTGGTGTGAGACAAAGGGCACGGATCACCTCTGAACAACGACATGGAGAGACTTTTTGTGGAATAAGGGAGGTCTGAGCTGTGGAGGCACTTTGCCTTAGGCACTGCAGCATCCTTTTCAAGAACAGAAATTGCCTGCTTATGACTCACTGGGCTATTGCTTAGATCACTCATTTCTTTTTCTTTAAAGTAGAAGATAAAGCCTTTGGCAGTTCCCTAAGGAGAAAAAGAGAAAAACAGCATATTTAAAAAGACCTGGTAAATGCTATGTGGATTTGGGTTTTGTTGTTGAGTGGCTGTGAAACACAGGGTGAGTCTCCCTTAGAGACCAGGATTCTCCCACCTCCTTTCCCTGGGAATGGGATCCTTTGATTCTTGACAAATTCCTGCTGCTGCTGCCACTGGGCACCTGAATCAGGCAAGGCCAGCACATCCCTGTTTGTAGCAGGTCACTAATCCCAGGATTGGAGAGGATTTAACCCCAGACAGACTCTGCAGAGGGTTCCTAATCAGTTTTCTAAAGAGGATTTGAAAACACCTTTACCTGAAGACTGTTTCAGCTCTTAAAATGACCTGGGTTTGAACTTGAGGTGACAGGAAGTGCTGATTTTCTTTTTTAATTTTTCTATTTGAGGTAATCTCTTCCTGACCTCCCAATTTGGTGTTTTTGTGGGTTGTGGGTTTTTTGGTTGGTTTTTTTTGTTTGTTTGTTTGTTCTTGTTTGATTTGAATTTTATGGCTCTTGTGGGAGATGCTCTCATCCTTGGCTTAAAAGGATGGAACAGCTCAGTTTTACTGGTGAGCTTTTATCAGAGTTGTTGTATCCATTTGCTGAATATGTGCTTAGTAATTGGAAGATAAATCAGTGTCTGTGAGCAGGGCAGCAAAGCAAAGCTCACCAAGTTTATATTGGGGCTGGAAAAGTCAGGCACACTCTGGTGAGTTCTGCAAATAATCAAGCCTGAGATAATCCCATACAAAATATTAGTGTTGTTATATTCCCATGCAGCACTGGAATTTTGATCACTGGCTCAGGGCTGGGGCTGAGTTGAATTTCAGATGTGGTGCATTTTTACCCAGGCTATTTTCTAGCCTTCACTCACCAATAAATCACAACCCCAGTAGTTTTTCAACAGTGCTGGTTTTTTTCTTTCCTGGCAAACAATGGAGCTAGAGGAGCCAGCGAGCTGCACAGGGAAATGTTTTGTGTAATCAGGCATAAGAAATACAAATATTTTCTCCCATTGTGTTTTATCCTGTAGTTAAAACAGAGATTGCAGTTACTTTCATCTGTAATTCTTAGACCAGCTCTGTCTGGTGGAGTTACCAGCTGGATTTGGAAATCAGATCCAGGAACAAGTGTGTGCTCTGGTTTAGGTCTGGGCAGTGCAGACCCATTCCAGGCAGCTTTAATAATCCAACCTCCCATCTGTGGCTGCTGCTGCTGAGAGCTGAACTAATCCAGCAGCTGAGTGACAACTGCTGGGTGTTTGATTACAGGGCAATAAAGGGATGCAGCTTTATTTACATAGTAACCTCCTCAACAGGTGTTATTTATGTAGTGGCAGTTGAAGGTAAGAAATCTGGGTGAGCAATATTTGGAATCAAATGAATTTCTTAGTATGAATTTGTTACTTTTTTCTGTTCATGAATTTGTATCATTTTACTTTAGGAAAAATCCAACCATGATTTTCCAGATAAATTTCCTGTGCCTGATAAAAAACACCAAACATGAACACCAAGGGTGTGTTGCCACACTAGGGCTTCCCTTGTGTAATTTCGATTATTCTGTTTGATTTGTGGAACAGGAATTGTGTTTCTATGACATATTTTATCTTTATCTTTTTTGGAATTATGTGGTCAAAACTGCAAGCAAGAGAAACCTTCACTGAACCAGCTTTAGCCTGAGTTTTGAACTAATAATGATGTTTGAAGGTTGATAACTCCATTCTCTACAGTACATGCTCCCAAGTGCTTTCTGGGCTCTGCAGTAATTTAATATCCTTGGAATTTGTAGGGCAGAAATCGCTGCAGAGTTGTGCTGTCATAATTAGTGTTGTTATTAAAGGCAGCATCACAGTGATTAAATTTATCCCAGGGGTATTTTTGCATCATGCTGGGTAACTTTGGTTGTTATCCAGTATTTGGAGCAAAACATTGAATTAAATTAAAACCTTAGTAAGAATCATTGGCTCAGCACATCTAGTGCTTGCATCACTCTTTGGGGGTACTGGTCAGTGGTTTAAGTCAGGGTCAGAATTTTGGTGAGGCTGGGGAAGGAGGGCAGTTCTGGTTGGAGGCCCCCAGCATTTCAGCAGGACACAAGATGGAGTTTCTTACATTTCCCAGGTTTTTTTTGGTCCCCAACCCCAGATTTCAGAGGAAGTGGCAGGTTAATGTGAATGTTGAGCTGGAGAATGACTACTGTTACATGATAATCCAAAAAGGGAACTTATGCTAAGAATAGAATGAGTGGTGGATATTTTGCTATTTAAACATCTTAAGCTCAGCTCGGTGCTTTATTTTACTATCACTAAGAATCTTTGCATTGAATCCCATCCCTTGTTAAAGAAGGTTTTGGTGGAGGGAATTATATTTTTATCACTTTTTCTCAGGGCTTGGCTCAGACATCTTTGATAAATTATTAGAAAAACATTGAACAAAATGCAGTGAAAACATCTAAGCTGTTTCAGAGGCTTTACCCAAATCCATGCTGGTTTTTGAAACCAGTCTGTAGTGCCTGACCCAGTGCAATAAAATGAATGCTGAGCAGTGGCTCTATTTAGCTGAGCTTTTCCCACCACTGTCATTATCTTCTTTCATAACAATATCCAGCCTTGATGGTGCTTACACCATCTCAACCATCTCAAATAAAGGGCCTTCATCTTCCTCCTGGTGAGCTCCAGCCTGGGTAATTAATGAACATTCAGTGATTATAAGAGCAAGGCATAAATAATCTCTCCCTCTCTTTGAACACATGAGGTTGTAAACCACAGGTGGGAGATCTGGTAACAGGTTAAGAAAGGTAAAAGACTTAAGCACTTGGTGGATAAGTAAACAGTAAGTTCCAGCATAAGCTTTTTATCCTCCTGAGGTCTCCACCTTCCCTCTGGAGGTATTAGATGGAAAATCAGTGCAGTGCTCTGAGGTCAGCCCTACCCCCAGGAAGCTTCCCCTCCCCTTGCCCTGTGGAACAGCTGCTGAACTTGGGTTGCTCTGTCTGGGCTGGGAGTTGGCAAGAGCCTGTCTGGCTCCATGGGCATGGCTTGGGGCACTTTTGCAGTCACCTAGAAAAGGGGATTGTACCCTGGGTGAACACCCAGGCAGGTCCCCGTGGGTTTTGGTGGCTTCATAACTCATGAGAAGGCTTTGTGGCAGCCTGGGGACAGCACACCCAGAGGCAGCAGAGAGACTGCTGTGACATTATGGGAATTGGGAGCTGCTTTAGCAGGACATCAGACCCCCTCTTCACTATCACGTAGGTACCTTCTTCCTTTTCCTTGCAGCTGGAGGGGGATCTGTGCTGGGGGTGTGGGGTGCAGGGCAGGTGGAAAAGTCTGTGGAGAGCCTGGGAATGGTCCAGCCACAGCACTGCTGGTCTAATCTGCTCTGATTTTTGGGTTATAGAATGTGCTGAGCTCCATTAATGCCTCCATGCAGGGCCACCCCAGTAGTGTCCATTGGCCTAAAGTGAAGGATGGTCCTGATGTAACAGCCCTCAGCTGGAAGAGAGCTTTGTCAGTGTCTACAACAACAACAAATTCATTTGTTTCCTCTTATTCTGTTTCTCCAGGGTCCTAGTGAGCCCTCGACAGAATCTGACTCGCATCACATTGAAAGGGACTTTCCAGG
This sequence comes from Chaetops frenatus, assembly GCA_013400775.1. Taxonomy (NCBI): domain Eukaryota; kingdom Metazoa; phylum Chordata; class Aves; order Passeriformes; family Picathartidae; genus Chaetops; species Chaetops frenatus. The sequence continues at coordinate 367,359 of VZTR01015511.1, forward strand.
GGGCTAAAGTGGTCCGTGGGCCTGACTGGGAGTGGGGTAACCAGGATGGTAAGCTGCTTTTGGGATGTCTTGTCACCATTTGATTTTTTTAATATCTGTATATATGATATTCTTTTAGTTTTGCAAATTGCTGATTGAAAATCCACATGCTGAGCAGCAGCTTCTAGGGGAGCTGGTCAGGGGATGCAGGTTCCTGTTCTTTAGAGTAATCAATATCCATTGTTTTCTTGGATTTGTTGTTTGTCACGTATCTGTGACATAAGCCATGTTCAGGGTGTGGGAAGGAAGTTTTGCTGCTCCTCTTTCATAGATGTGAAAACCTCTGGGAACCATCCTGGAAATTCTTGTATAAAATTGTAAATGCAAACCATGTTACAAGAAAATAAAGATCCCTCTCTTCTTTAAAAAGCTTTAATTGGTAGAAGATTTGTCTGACTTTATGTACAGTATCCATTTTCTTTTGGAGTTCTGTGGAATGTCCTTATTTGGATACAGTGAGGAGAAATTCTCTGTAAGGAGAGTTTCACATGGTGCACTAATGAAGGATTCTGTGATTACTGGAGAGTGGGTTCTGCTTTCTGTAGGAATTGAAACCTTCAGGCTGAAAACTGAGTGGGACAAAAATGCCTTTTTAAGCTGCTCTTGGAGTGTAATGCCTGTGAATCCCCAGTTCACTGACAGGAATTACTGTGTGGTGCTGCAGGGCTAAGGGAACTTCCCTGCTCGTTTGTCCCAGAGCCCTGCACACATGCTGTGATGTTTACAGCTCCTTTTACCCCTTAAGAATTAAGTCAGAAGTTTAAAGGTTTCCAGAGTTGACTCTGCCATTTATTGCAGCTCTGGGTTCAGTGGAGGACGTGAATCCTTGCAGGGTCTGAGAGCAAAAGCAGCTTATGCTCAATACAGCTTATCCATCCCTTGGAGATCAGAGCAGCATTTACATGTCTGAGACTTGCATTGCTTATGGTGGTGCTGACCTGAAAGCAGCTCCCTGGGCAGGAGCAATGAGCAGAACCCTAAGCCCAGCTGCTCTCTGGTTTTGGTGGAGCTGCCCCGACCCACAGCCATGGTCTTGTCATGGGTAGAACTAACACCAAAACCCAGTGTTTGTATTTAAATGTGCCGATAAATGAGGAATTCAGCTCCTTCAGACTGTTACATGTCAGGACTTTGCAGACAATCAGAAGTTCCTCGGTGAGACAGATTTGCTGTCTCTGTTTGGGGAAGTGCTGGGACTTGCCCAAGTGCACCACAGGGTGACTGTGGGGATCTGCAAACCCTGAGTGCTTTCACATCCCAGTGCCCAGCCAGATTCACCTCCACACATCCATCCAGACAAGAAAACAAAGTTTATTTGATGTTCCCCTACCTGGACAGTTTTGAGGAGAGATTTAAAGATCCTGGGTGGGTTTTGCAGCACTGCTGAGATTTTTTTTTGCCACAGTGTGGTGCCATGACACCATTTGGTGTTCCCCAGCTAGGCCATGCTCCCGCACACCAGGAATTCCCCACAGAACCATTCCAAAAGGAATGGCTCGCTGGGTTTCAGCAAATTTAATGCAGAGATTTCCCTCCTAACTGGTCAAATGAGTTGTTCCATGATGCAATTTTCCTGATTTTCACTTGTTTTCCTCTCAGGGGGTGAGGGTAAGACTGGCCGCGTGGTCGATATCCGGGGCTGGGACGTGGAGACCGGCCGGAGTGTTGCCAGTGTCACCTGGGCAGATGGAACCACCAACGTCTACAGGGTGGGTCACAAGGGAAAAGTGGACCTCAAATGTACTGTGGAGGCTTCTGGGGGCTTCTACTACAAGGAGCATCTCCCGAAATTAGGTAGGTGGGGACAAATCTTTGCTGAGAAAAGTCTTTGTTGAGAAGTTCTGATTCACGCAGCCATGGCGCCCGAGCCATTTTGTTTGGAAGACATGAAACAACCTCCTGATTTTCTAAAGTTCCCACATAATGAGCATCATTTGAAAAAATTGGTTTATTTGTTTAAAATTAAACAAATTTAAAAATTTGTTTATTTGGTTTATTTGCTTGATCTCAGAGTGGCTCATGAAATAGTTTGGCCTTTTCAGTGGTGAAACCATCAGATGCCCACAGTTGTATCCCAAGGAATACAACTTCTGGAAATGCAGGAAATTCCCACTCTGTTACAAGGAATCCAACTTTTCTCACTTTTTTGTCACATTTGTTAATCCAAAGCTTTTCATTCTTCAGGCCAGCTGTTGTTCACTGGCCTTTTAGAGAGCAAACACTCTTCTGGTAGAGCCAAAAGTGTGTTGAAGAGGGGAATGTGACCAAAGAGAGGCTTTAGAGAATGAAACAGCCAAAAATTAGAAGAAGTGATGGGAAAAGGTGATGTCTGTATTGGCAACTTGCTGCAATCCACCTTTCCTCCTAAGTCCAAGGAAACTCCTTGTGGTTTTGGACTTGAAGCTTTTTTTTTACCCAGGTGTAATTTAGTTGTGGGGTTTTCTTTAATGTGGTGCAGCGACCATCTTTAGCTCCCCTGAAGGAAAACAGAGGGGTCTGAACATTTGTTTGCAGCAGTAGAATCATGGTTTTTATCAGACTTTTCAGATAAAACTTTCCAGGCAGACTTTTATCAGTCTTTCTCAGACTTTTCTCTCCCTGAGCAGCTTGGCAAGAGCATGAGGGGAGGGAAAGGTTGGATGAGGAACTTAATTCCAGGGGTTTGGCTGCATGGGAAGGGTAGGAGGGCAAGGCACTCCTCAGAATAAATTCTGTGCCTGCCTGTGGAGGGGAGAACTAATTTTGGGTGCTGTGTGGGTGTGTCTGAACAGCAGTTGTGGGTGAGTGGATTGCTAAGAACAGCTCCTGGTGTCTGCCAGGACCTGAGAGGCTTGCCCTGCTCTGCAGAGGGACAAAATGAGTCTTGTTGGAGCTGCTTATGTTTAATTCATATTAATATCCAGCTAGAATTAAATCCTATTGATTTCTCTGCTGCCCTATGGAATGTATAGGGCATGAAAAGGGGTTTGAACCATTCTGCCCTAATTAATGTTCATTTTCAAGCCTCGTAATGAAGCCAGTGAGGCACCCAGGGTATGTGAGTGCACCCTGCATGCCCGTGGGTGCTGTCCTTGTTGTCCCCAGGGAAACCAGCTGAGCTGCAGAGGAAGGAGAGCACAGACAGGCATCCCTTTCAGCATGGGGACAAGGTGAAGTGCCTGCTGGACATCGACATCCTGCGGGAGATGCAGGAGGGCCATGGAGGCTGGAATCCCAAAATGGCTGAGGTAGGTCCCTGGATGCTCCCTGAGTGCAATTCCAGCCTCTCCCTCATTCTGCACTGCTCAGGAAGGCACCAGAACATCTTTGTGTGACCTTAAAGTTGATTGAATCACAAACACAGATTTTTTTTTTAGTGATAGGATGCTGGAGTCAGAGTTATTTTTAGGCTCTGTTGGATGAGAATGGCCTTGTGGATCCCTGCAAAAGTCTTGGAAGCAAAAAAAAACCAAACCCAACAATAATGGCTGGTTTGTTTTTAAATGAGCCATTGATCTTTTCTTTGGAGTTCTGGATCCATTCCTTGTTTGGCTTCTTTTGTGCTGTGCATTACTGGTAATGAAAGTTATGTGTTTTGTCAACACTGGGCTCTGTCCCTGGCCAGGGCTAAAACCAGGGCTAAAATTTCTCAGCCCGTATCATATTTTTGGATCTTAGTCTTGCCTTTAGATTGAAGAACCATCAGCCTGCTGTCACCTGTTGTCTTAAAAAAAACCCTACACAGTGGAGGAAATAAAGATAGAAATGGCACCTATTACTGCAAATAACATGAATAAATGCTATAAAACTATAAAAGATGTGTTAAACATGTGTCCTGGCCCAACCTACCCTGAAGGTGAGCAGACTTTTTGAAATCAGGCTTGAAAATGTCAAAATTAGAAACTTTGTCATTTCAGTTTCAGTGTGGAAATCTCTCAACTAAGCATCAGCCTCTTTTTTTGGGTTTTTTTTTTTCAGTCTGGCAGGCAGAGACTGGGCATATTCTGATGAACTTTAACAAAGCTGCCAGTGGAACCATGAATTTTTTTTATTCCAGCTCAGGAATACATCCCCAAAGCTGTAGATTTGGGGTGTTACTGTGTCTGTTGTTGGCTGTTAAACCTCTGTGCTCCTGAATTCCTGTTGTTGAGGAATGCAGGGGTAGAGAGGGATATTAAACAGGAAACAGGAACCTCCTGTCACCTCAGAAATTGGCATTTTTTACTTCTTTATAAACCATGAGCTGCTCAGGACCTGCCAGAACAGCAGGTCTAGAACCCTGCACCACACAATTGTATTTTGTTTTCTGTACCATGACCCTTCCTTCCCTCTCAGAGTTTGCCTTGCTGGTATTTTATAATGCAGAACAATGTTGGAATCCCTGCCCACCTCTGTCGTTTGGAAAGAGGACAATTAGTGTTGCATTTTCAAGCGTTTTTGCACTTTGTATTCCTACCCCCCTTCTCCCCCAATACTCTGCTCCTTCACAGAGCTTTTAGAGGAGCCTTTCCCCCTCCTTTTGTAGAAAAACAAAGTTTGCTTCTCACGTAGAGTAGGCCTGGGAGCACTGTGGATGGGAAATGCTGGGTGATTGAGCCATCTGTACCTTGGGTACCTTTTTTCCCCACTATTAAGCAATGTGATTTATTTAGGGGCTTTCCCCTCCTTTTTTTTTTTTTTTTGTCAAAAGTTCATTGGCCAGACAGGGACCGTGCACAGGATCACGGACAGAGGGGACGTCAGGGTCCAGTTCAACAGCGAGACCCGCTGGACTTTCCATCCTGGAGCCCTGACTAAGGTAGGTGCTGGGCCTGGCCTAAGAGTGCTGCAGGGATATCACTGAACCTGCTGGGCTGGGGCTCAATGTGTCCCCAGAGGTGCTGAAGGAACACCCTGCTCTTAGAAACACAATTGTCCTGTTTTATGAACTTTTGCTTTTGTAAGTCCTTAAGGTAAACTCCATTTCTTAATTTCAGCTTCCAGTCCCTCATCCTTCTGCAGCTGCCTTTCCCTTGTGATGAACCTTTTCCCCACATAATTTCCCTTTGATTTTGTTCTTCCTTGTTTTGTGGCTCCACGTTGTTCTTTCTTTATATCTGATTTCTTCTGAGTCTTTAATCCAGCCCTTCTAATTTTGTGCCTGCATTTCTAAAGCTCACAGCTCTGGCTTTCCCCAGAGGTTTGAGGACTTTGAAATGTGGATGATTAGAAATAGAGATAATTAGGTATAGGAGAAGCTGCTGGAAGACCACAAAATTTTGACCTGAGCAAGGTCACAATGCTAAAAACTCCCAATACCAGTGGAAAATGCAGTGTCAGAGTGTTTTGCACAAAATTAGTCTGTTCTGAAAAATGTGTTTTGACACTGCTCCCTTCCTAGCTCAGTGAGCAGAGGGAGCATCTGGCAAATTACCAGCACAGATAAACCCTGGTTTCCCTTTTCTGTTTTAAATAACAAACAGATTTAACTTCCTTATTAGAGTGAATTAAAATCTCCAATGCCAAGCCAGGTGTAGCGAGGAGATGGACCAAGAAAACTTCCATATTTTATCTGGTATTAATTACAAACAATTTAGAGGACAAGAAGTTAGGAAACTGCCTGTTCCAAATTATTTCCCTACTTAAATGTGCACTTGGCTTAAAAGAGAATTGAATTGTGTTTATTTTGCAGCTCAGTGGTTACAGCTTTCTTGGTAGTTGCATTTACGTTTTGCAATGCTGTTTTTTGACTCAGTGGGTGTCTTATGTGTTGGGATTTCGGGAGTGGGGCGGAGGGGCTGATCACTATTAATTTTTTTGTCTGTCTGTGTGTGTGTGGCTTCATCCCCCAAAAGCTTATGACTTTCTTTTTCTTGTAGCTCAACACCTTTTGGGTTGGTGATGTGGTCCGGGTGATAGATGATATGGAAACAGTGAAGCGGTTCCAACCTGGTCATGGGGAGTGGACAGATGAGATGGCACCTGTGAGTGCGCGCCAGTTCCAGGACAGTCCAGTAACCTCCTGAGCTTCCCCAAGCCCTCAGCACTTAGACCTGGGCTTGTATCCCCCTGAGAATTCCTGCTGGGAAGTCCCTGCCCAGCCCCTGGTGCTGGTGGCTCTCGGTGATGCCATCATGTCCACAGCACCCAAACGAGACAAGGGGGAATCCAACAAAAAGGATTTGGCTGCCACCAACTCACGTGAGAGGTTTCCATCACCAAAGGCCTCTCACGCCCTCCCTGATTCTCTGGAATGAGGCAGGGAAGTGGAAAAATCAGCCCAGTATGGCTAAAAAGTTGGGATGCAGGTGTTCTCCAGGAGCAAGTAAAACCCAGAGGAAACCATCCCCAGTCTCAGCTTGATCAGCTCTTACCAGCACCTTCCTCCCCAGCCATTTCTATGTCTGGGAAAACCTTTCCATGGCAAACCAGTGAGAGAGAAACTGGTGAGAACCCTCTGGTGTCCTCGAAGTGGGAGCTGTCTGCGAGTGTGTCACTTGTCCAGTGCTTCTTTTCACACAGCAGGAGCTGCAGCTTTCCGAAAAAAAAAAAAAAAAAACCACGACAAAAACCCCCCCAGCTTTGGGTCTGGGAACTGCAGCTTTGGGGGAAAAGAAAAATCCTCTTTTTTCCTTGCAGACCCTGGGGCACATTGGGAAGGTGATCAAGGTCTATGGGGATGGAGATCTGCGAGTGTCAGTGGGGGGACAGTCCTGGACCTTCAACCCTGCCTGCCTGACAGCCTACCAGAGGGAGGAGGAGGCCAACCTGATGACCACGGAGAGTGCCAAGGAATCCAAAAGTGAGGGGCAAGCCTGGGTCCCCAGGGGCTGGCACCACTTTGGTCCAGCTCTTTGGAGGGTGGGAAAATCCAGATGTTCTTCCCTGGATGGAGAACCAAAGTCTGGCTGTGTGTTACTGGACCAGCAAAGCTGGGCCTTGTGAAAATGCAGGATTTAGGACTTGGAAATGCTGGGATTAATGGGAAAATGCAGAATTTAAGACTGGGAAATGCTGGGGTCAACAGGGAAATACAGAATTTAGGACTCACAGGAATTTAGGATTTGGAAATGCTGGCCTTAACAGGAAAATACAGAATAAAGCCCAGGTGTGCCTTACTGGGCAAGCAAAGCTGACCTTAACAGGAAAATGCAGAATTTAGGACTTGGAAATGCTGGGTTTAATGGGACAATAGAGAATAAAGTCCAGCTCTGCCTTACTTGGCAAACAAAGCTGGCCTTGACAGGAAAATACAGGATTTAGGACTGGGAAATGCTGGAATTAACAGGCAAGTGCAGAATTTAGGACTTGGAAATGCTGGCCTTAACAGGAAAATACAGAATTTAGGACACAGAATTGCTAACCACAGCTCTACCCTAGGTTCAGTATTTCCCTCATCTTTGTTCTATCTCAGTTCCCTGTCCCATCCTGTTTCCTGTACAAGGACACAGCCTCTTGAATGCTTGGGAAATATTCCCAGGTCTGTGCATGGAACTGTTGGGAAATCAACAATTGTTTTGCCTAATCTGCCCTGAAATCGAGTTTGGAATCACATGATGCATGGAGGGGGGTTTTTTGGTGCTTTTCACATCTGCTCATACATTTTTTTGTGGCCTGCCCATCCTTATTTCCTCTGGGTGTCAGGATCGTGTGGGAGAGAGCACAGACTTGCCAGGATTTTTTTGTTTTCCTGATGTAGATAGATCTGGAACTGTTTGCTCAAGTCAGACTTGAGGCAGAACTTGCAAAATTTTTCACTTTGCTCTTCCTGGGGAGCTGTGACACCTCTGTCCCCTCAAGCACTGAGAAATGTGTGGTGACAGGTCCATTTTTGTTTCTTTTTCAGGTACTTTGGTGACTGTCCTGGAGAAGCTGCTGTCCCAGAGGATGGAGTCAGAGCATGCAGGGTGCCTGGTCATTTGTGCAGCCCTCAACAATGCAGCCAAAGTCCGAGAACTCCTCCAGAAATACCCAGACAAGGCAAGTTTGGGAGACAAAAATGGTTATTTTTCCTTTGTTTCTCCCCTTTAAAACACTGCCATAAAATTTTGTAGTCAAGCAGGGAAAAGTATGTGAGAAAAACAATAGATTTGTCAGGCTTAGTGATATCTCCTAACAGTTGGAATATTATTTTGCTGCAATTTAGGATGTTAAACAGGCATATTTTATGCCTCTAGTCTGTGGCATTAAATTTGAACTGAAGTCCTTAAGCACCTTTCCCAAGCTGGCTTTCCCCAGATTTCCTGTGGGGCCACTGCAGCTGTAGAATGAGGGGAGAAGGGTTTATCTATAGGAAAACAGGAGCAGATATCAGATGATCTGCTGGAAAAGAGAGCCAGGGGTTGTGTCTGGCTGTGCCTGTCCTTAGAGGACCTTGAAAAATCACATTGTTGGAATCAGGAGGAAGAAAAGCTTGCCCAGATCTGTGCACTGTCTTATCTCGTGTCTGACTGGAGCAGGGAACTGGGCTGGACTTGTTGCTGGACAACTTCTGTGCTTGCAGAGTGCCAAAATGTCAGGATCACATCTCCTGAGACCTCCTTCAGGGAGGGGCTCAGCATTTAGGAACAGGGGGAAAAAAGAACCACCAGAGTCTTTCAGCAGTGTGTCCTTGGAAACCATGGGTAACAAAAAGAGGTTTTGTTGGGGCTGTGGGGCTGGCAGGAGCAGCTGGGGTTGGGACCCAGGATCAGCTCTGAAGAAACCCCTGTGAAGCTGATTTAGTGGTTATTTGTCTGGTATTTATTGTAGTTCTTTATTTATAAACTTAATGGGGCTTCTGGGTTTGGGAAGGGGACACAAATACCTGCAATTCTTAAATTGATCCCAGATAGCAAAGTCCCACGAGTAAGGAATCGATGATATGATTTGTTATTATTATTAGACTTGTATTTCTGCTCTAGTATTTATAGTAATAAATTAGCTCTTCCTATTACAATCTTACAGAGAGATCAGGCTGGGTTTGAGGCTCACTTAGAGCAAGTTGGAATTGCTTGGCAGGGTTTTTCCAGCTTATCAGCCCTGCCTTGTGTAGATGGAAGAACAGCAGTGACCTCTAATTCCTCTTTGCCCAAAGGACTCGCCCATCATTTTGAGCCTACCCAGGGAAGTGCTGCCTCTCCTGTTCTCTGACTGCTGCATAAAATCAGCTGCAGGGAAAAAACCTTGATTATTATCTCATTCTCTTTGCCAGGCTGCTGAGATTTTGTGCCTCCTTCTCCTCTCTTTAACCTCCCACTGGTTTCAGTAGCTGCTTTTCCTTTTTTTTCCCTCTTGCCTTGTGTTCTTCAGTGCCTTTAATTCTCCAAAACTCTCACTGCAGCACTTGAGCTGTGAGAGCTCCCCTGCAGCCACTGCACCCACTGAAGTACCTGCAGCAGCACAGCACAGCAGGGACTTGGCACCTCCAGAGCCTTATGCAAAGCTAATTTGATTTCCTCACACATTTTCCTCCCGGGAAGGGAATTGTTGGCAGAGATACCAAGGAGTGCTGTGCTCAGAGTGATTTGGCAGCAAGGCTCTGCAATTACAGAGCTTCCAGCTCTGTTCTCTCACTTCTCCCCTCTTGACCGAACTTGCTGTCCCCTTCCCCTCCCAAAATATTCTGGGACAAGGTCAGCTGGGAGCTGCTGGCCAGGAGAGGAGCCAGCAGGGCACGGACCCTGTGGGATGTCTGGGCTGTTCCCACCTGATGATTCCCACCCTGCTCCAGGCACAGAGCGAGGTCACCCCTAATTTTCTGTGTCTCTGCCCTTCCCAAAGGTCGATGCCAAGAATCAGGGAAGGACTGCCCTGCAAATTGCCTCTTACCAGGGGCACCTGGAGGTGGTGAAGATGCTGCTGCAGGCACACGCCAACGTCGACCTGCGGGACGATGAGGGGGACACAGCGCTGCACTACGCAGCCTTCGGGTAGGACACCTCCCTCCTGCCAGCCCTGATGGAAAACTGCTGTCCTAGATAAATGGACACTCTCTGTGAAGGATGTGTGGCTGCTGGAGGCCTCTCTCTCTGGTTTTTATGTTGGGAATTGGCCTTTGAGCTTCAACCCATAGGAACATTTCTTCTCCTACAACAGCAGCCTTCTTTCCGGAAGGATTTCTGTCTAGCACAGGATTTCTTAGCACAAGGATTTCTTATCCTGCACAGCCAGTTCAGTTTCCATGTTAGGAATTTTTTGGGGAATCAGAAAAAAAAAGTGATGAGGTTTTAGTGATGAAATTTTTTTTCCAAGGGATGTGGGAGGTGGATTGAGATCAGTTTGGTTGGTTGCTTTCCCTAAGTTTGGGTGTTTTCCAGAGCAAGATGAGATTTTGAGTTGTATCACCAGTTACCAGGGAAGAATTCATCATTAAGAGTGGGAATTCCTGTTGATTTAGAGTAGAGAGCACAAATTAGGAAGGTTTTGTTGCATGTGGGGTTTTTTTAAACGCCAAGAGGAAGTGGGATGAGGCTGAGAGGATACAAAACCCGAGTTCTGTTGCTTTCCAAGAAGAAAGAATTCAGTGTGTGCACAGGATTGACTCCAATCTGGTTTTCTCCTTGCTTTTAAACCAGGAACCAAGCTGAGGTTGCCCGTGTACTGCTGGCTAAAGGAGCCAGTGCAGACCTGCTGAACAATGCAAAGTGCACAGCCTTGTATGTGGCTGTCAGCCAGGGATTCACTGAGGTGGTGAGGGCCCTCTGCGAGCTCAGCTGTGATGTCAACCTCCCAGTAAGTTTGGGATTGCAGGGATTTGGGGCAGGGAGCTGTTGGAGGATTATTTGAGGTTTTTTGGGTTTTTTTGAGGTGGGGAAGTGCTTCTTTATGTCTGACACCATTTGCGGCTTCGTAGAATTTGCAGGTCGTTCTCTGAAAATGCACTGGGAAATATTCCTGAATTTCAGTACCCTGAAATTCCAGGTTTAGGTCTGCCCCTTCTTCATCACATCAGCACTCTCTGCTGGACCCAGGCTTCCAGGGAGAGCTGAGCTGCTGTTCCTGGGTGTTGTGGCCACACTCCTGTTCCCAACAATAAGATTTTTAAGGCAGGCAGTGGTGGTGACTTGGACCCAGCCCATTTTTAGGGTGTGCTGGTTGATGGGGCTGTTCTGTGCTGGGTCAGTCCCTGAGAGCTGGTCAGGAGTCTCAGCAGCTCACAGGGGGTTTCTTTGGAGTTCTTGAGGTTGGTAACCTGTTTGCTTTGGTCTTCATGGGTAGGATTCCCAGGGAGACACCCCCCTGCATTATGCTATCACTCTGGACTACAAAGTCGTGATTGAGATTCTCACTGAAGTTCCCAACATAGACTTCACTGTCCAGAACTGTCAAGGCTTCAACCTGCTCCACTATTCTGCCCTGAAAGGCAACAAGCTGTAAGTGACCTTTATTTTTCTCTCCTTTTTATACCTTTAGCAGATGTTAATTTGTGCTGGCTCTCTAAGAAGGTGGCAGGTGTGGCTCTGGGTAGCTGATTAGACATTTCTTGGGTATGGATATTGCTGGGTAGGGCTGTTGGCCTCCTTCAGGCTTTCACAGGAAACTCCTGCCTGCTTTCCCCATACTTTCTTTCTCATGATTCCCTAGGCTAGGAAACCTCTCTGTTTCTGGACAGTCTCCTTGGATGTTTGAGTTCACACTTGGAAGGACAGGAGAAGGTCTTAGTAAAGACAGAGCCTCTGGAACTCTTCCAAGGATAAATCTGCTTATTCTTTTCAAAGCAAAATGTGACTTGACTCTACTTTATTAAATGATAACTGAGGGCTTTTGTTGCATTCTTTTAATTCAGTTTGTGGGATTGAGGGACTGCTCTTCATTGCTGGTGTCAGCACCACCAGGTAAAACATGGACATTGATAACTCCTGAGCAGGAGAGGCAGAAATTAATTCTTCCATCCCTAATAACCTTTCCAACTCTGCAGGGCCATAAAGAAGATCCTGGCCAGGGCTCGGCAGCTGGTGGACTCCAAAAAGGAAGATGGATTCACTGCCCTGCACCTTGCTGCTCTCAATAACCACATGGAAGTGGCTGAAATTCTCATCAAAGAGGTAAGAAAAAAACCCCAAAACCAGCATCAGGAAAACTTGTCCCACTCCCAAACCTCAGATTTCCCAAGCACTCCTGAGTTAACACTGGAACCCACAGGGATGTCCCTGTCCCTTGGAAGAGCTGGCATTGTTTCCCAGGGGTTGGCATTCCTGGGAGGATTTTCCTGTAGCACTGGCAGGGGGAAAGAGAAGGTGCCTTAGCTAAGAACAAAACAGGTTGGAACTAGAATGTTCAGTGAGGATAAAGTGAGATTTGGGAACCCCCAGGCCCCACACTCCCAGTTCTCCAGCCAAGCTCAGCAGCCACAGCTCCCTGTGACGCAATTCCTGCTTTTCCAGGGTCGCTGCGACGTCAACCTGAAAAACAACCGGAACCAGAGCCCGCTGCACCTGGCTGTGATCCAGGGCCACGTGGGAATGGTGCAGCTGCTGGTGAGCCAGGGCAGTGATGTCAATGCTGAGGATGAGGATGGGGACACGGCCATGCACATTGCCCTGGAGCGCCAGCAGCTCATGGCCCTCGCCATGGAGAAGCAGGAGGGGGACATGGGAGCGTCCCTCCTCTCCAAGGTGAGCAGAATTCCAGCACCAAGGGGCAGGAAAATGCTCCATGTTAGCACATCAGCAGGTTGTGGGGTCTGAGGGGGTCTGAAGGAAGGCAAGTTCCTCTAGTTCCTTCAGCCAGTCCAGATGAGGAGCCTGGAAACCAACCTTGCTTGTGGGAAAGCAGGAATAGATCCTCCGGAATTTACAGCATTAAAACTCAGCATGGTCAGACAATTCAGAGCTGTCTCTGATATTTTTATGAGCATTGTGCACTTCTTTCCTGACATGGGAAAGGTCATTAATCCAGTTGCAGAGCCAAGAGACTCCTGGGTTTAATTCATGCCCCAGAACCACAGCAATTCATTTCTGTCTGATGGCATGGAAAATATGAGGAGAGCTGACCACAGACACCCCAGTTATCTGCAGATGTACAGCAGTGGGACAGGGGAGATGGAGCATCCTGAAGGACAAGGGGGAAGCTTTTACAAAGCCTGAACTGGATTTCTCTGTGCTGCTCTGTATCCATGAATATAAAGATCTATAAATCACACTGCAGGATAGGCCAAAGGTGCAGGGATAATTTAATTCACTTGAAAATCCAGCATAGATTTTGTTATTGTTACTATTATTAAATTTGAAATGATCAGAATAAGTGAAACCACCCATTCCTCTTTTTTAGCTATTGGTGCTTGGAAAAGCCCAGTGCTCTGCTTTTCCATCCTCCTCTTACCAAACCAGCAGGAGCTGATGGCTCAAGAGCAGGGCCAAAGTCCTGGAAGTCCTAAAGAGGGATCTGTGCATGTAATTCCCAATATTATTTACAGTAACATCATCCCTAAATGCTGTAGATTCCTTCACATCTAATTTTACTTGCCCTGACTGACACACTCTGGTCTCTTAAGTCAGTGGAATATGTGACTTGACTTCAAATTATTTGGGATCATGCACATCAAAATTTGACTCTTTAAATAGCTGTCACTCAGAGCCCCATGCAGCAGCTGTTCTGTGGGGCCTTCAGCTTCTTCCTTTTCACTCCCTGGAGAAGTCAATGCCCATTTCTCTGATTTGTGGGGATTATCACCAGGTAGGACCAGTCTGAGGCACTCTTGACCCTGGAATGTAAGATTTGAACCCATTATTTACATACAGCCAAAAAGAATCCTCGTATCCTTTTGAAAAATTGCACTTCCAAGTTTTAAATAGAAGGTTTAAGACTTTATTTAAATTTTGATGCAAATCAGGGCAGAGGATCAGAAGCTTCTTCTGTTGACAGAGTGTGTTTCTCAACTTCTTTTAGCTGCAGGCTTCTGGCTTCCTGGGAAACATGGAGCTGAACGTGGGGACTGCCATTGCCTGCTACTTAGCACAAGAAGGAGCAGATATTAATTATGCAAATCATCGGGGAAAGTCTCCTTTGGACCTCATTACAGATGGAAGGATTGTCCAGATCGTCAAAGACTTCTCTCAGAAATTCAGGTAATGAGCCTCAGGAAACCCTTGCAAACCAGTTTTTCCCTGTTCTGGTGTCTGTGGCTGCTCCAGGAGGCATGGAGCCTCTCTGACACCCTCTGGATGTCACCCTGAGCAGCTCCTGTTTGTTCTGGAGCTGCCCCGAGTTTCTGGAGGGGTGATGTGAGGGTGTGTGCTGAGTTTGGAAGGGTTGGGAAAAGCAGATTCATGTGGCTCCGTGCAAAGTCAGCACCCTTGCAGAGAGCCCCAAGGCAGTCTGAGGAGCCTCAGAGGCCACTGAGCCAAAAGCAACATTGCAGAGTAATCCTGAGTTCTGTTTTACTCTCATTTGATTCCTCATTCACAGATATTTAAAGAGAGTGCAACAAAAGAATGGGCACCACAACGCCCAGAATTTATTCCAGGGGTAGATAAACACTTGTTTTGAAGCTGATAAGAGAAATAGCTGAGAAAATGCCGGAGGGTGGATAGGGCAAGTCAAAGCTGGCTTTATCTCGGGTTCTGAGAAACATTTGTTTGGATTTTGACTTTGCAAACATGAAAGCAGAGTTCTGTTTGATCTGAGGACCCAGACTCACTGCTGTTCCTGCAGGAGGAGGAACCACCCAGCAGTGCTGCCATTGGCCACTGCCAAGAACGGGTGAAATGTGTCCCTTTAACATCTTCCACAGCAGTTCTGTCAGTGCAGTGTGTGTTGGATTGAGTTTTTTTTGCTTAAAAGATGTCATTTCTGTCAGGCTGACATTTCTCATTACTGCTTTCAGCAGATGATTGTGCTGTTGCCTTACTGTTACCTCCAAAAGAGCAGTTTCACCTTGTGTAAACATTAGAGATCCCTGTTCTTTTCCTTTCTTTTTGGGCAGAACTGGCCAGGATCCCAGCTGAGCTGGTCCCAGCAGGGCAGGGAAGGTTCCAAGTTTATCTCCCTGAGCCTGTGCTGCTCTGTCTCCCTGTGGGGTATTTCCCAGGGATAATTCAGTGTTACCCACTGCTGGAGGAGCTTGTGGCTCACATTTTCCTGCTGCCTCCTGGTTGCAGGGAACAGCAGATTTCTTCAGAGAGCTCAACCATCACCTGCAGCCTTCGCCGTGTGCACACCACGCCCAACACCATGACCAACCTCAGTGTCTCCAGCGTGGCAGTGCCCACAGAGTGCCTGGTCTGCTCAGAGCTGGCCTTGCTCATCCATTTCTTCCCATGCCAGCACAGTATTGTGTGTGAAGGTGAGTCCACACTGGTTTTTTTCCCTTTTTTTTTTTTTTTTTTTTTTTTTAAGTTTTTCTTCCCTGTTCCCCCACCCAGGCTGTCAGAAATCCAGCCCTGCTTAGATACAGAGCTATTGTGTTGTTTGTGTCCTGAAGCAACCCCAGTGTGATTCCAGCATCTCAGATAGCCAAAATTATCTCTGAAAAACACAGAATGTTCTGCCCACCTGCTGGCTGGGACTCCAGGCAGCTTTGCTTGGGCTTAGAGATGCCTGGGTAATTCAGAGGGGAAGCCAGTTCTGGCTGACAGTGCTTTATCCCTCAGAAACCTCCTGAGGAGGATTTCCCTCTCCTCTGGCTTTTGTAACTCTTTGCATTTCAGCTGATTTAAGGGCAGCCTGCTCAAACTTGTCAGCAAGTTCATCTCACAAGGCACAATGAGACCACAGGGAGTTTGGGCAGGACTCTGTGCCAGAGCTTCATCCTCTTCCCCCACAGCCCCTGGGATCAGTGCAGCAGCTCCAGGGGTACACAAGAAGGATTTAAAGGTGCTGTGTTTGCAGCAGACCTGGGAAAGATGAAACAGGAGAGTAGGGCACAGCTCAGAAAGCAGGTAGTGACCTCATTCCATGCAGGAACAATCCCACAGTCACCCAGGGAGGGCTCAGGTTCTTCAAATCTGATGTTTTGTAGTCTCTTGTGGCCTTAATTCTCATCTCTCCTTATGTTTACCCGTGGCAGAATGCTCCAGGAGGATGAAGAAATGCATCAAATGTCAAGTGACAATAACCAAAAAACTGAAACAAGGTATCTTTTGGCTGTGGGGAGGGTCCTGCACAGTGTTAGTTTGAGTGATATCAGTGATTTTCAGTGAAATAAGAGAGTTCATTTATTTTGGCTTTTTGTGTGTGTGTGTGCCTGTTGCATTATCCACTTTTAGAGATGAAAAAAGCAGATTTTAATAGATTTTCTCAGGTGCCCCAGGCCAAGCTCAAGCTGCATAGACAGGACAGGACATTTAAGGGAGCTTTGCCTGGTCCTGGCTTATTTTGTGTATTGAAAGCAAACACCACGTCCCAGTCTGTTTTCACATGGGGTGGTTTAACAGTAAAAATTTATGAGGGAGGCAAAATTACATCTTGTGCAAGCCTTGCTTCTCCCTTGGCTGAAATCAGTGCAGGGCTGGGCATGACCCAGGCATCCAGAAATCTCAGAGTTGGAGTGGTTCACTAAAGCTCTTTAGCCCAGTTTCAAACAGATTTGTCTCCTGTCCATATTTCAGGATGAGCTGTGATGTCAACAGGGCAGCAGCAGGGTTTGCCTTTGCCATGGGATTGATGGAAGTTGCCACTGCAGCCTTTTCCAGAGTGATTGTGAGGGCTGAGATCACTCTCAGGGCACGTGAGGATTTAATTTTGTGTCCTGCTGCTCGTGACTGAGCACTGTGGGCTCCTTTTGCAGTCAGGCTCAAGCCTTGTGACTTGATGCCTGGAAAAAAGCAGGAATCAGTCCCATGGCATTGGACATGCACAGCTGGCAGAGCCAGAACTCCTCTTTGGAACTCCCTCATGCCAAAAATACCACTTTGATCTGACAGTGGACAGGAGCATTTGTCTTTGCTGCAGACTGGCAGCAAAATAATGATGGGAATTCCAAATAAGACATTAGCAGGCAAATTTCCAGTGGAGGAGGAACATCAAGGTGTCTTAAATACCAGCAGGATTTCCCTGGCAGTGATGTCTTCAGTGCTTGCCTTTGACAAACCCCCAGTCCCCAAGGACAGGATTTGAAATAATTTCTTGCACCACTGATGTGCAACTAATTCCAGAATGCTGAGGAAAGGGATCTGTAGTGAAGTGTAAAGCTGCCTAATCAAAGATTCAGCAGCAGCAGATCAGCAGTGAGACCTGTATTGAGCTAAAACCAGGTGAATATTTACCTAAATTCCAGTTATCCAGGATCTGAGGTTCTTTCATTTCACAGAGCCGACCAAATGGGTCGTAATTTGTGTAAAAATCAACACAAGATTCACATAGTTTCTTCTTATTTGACCATGTGTGTCCTGAAAGACACACACACATTTCTTAGGTATTTCTGAGTTAGAAACTGGAGTCCCAAGTGTGACCAGGAGGTTGAAAGAACACAGTGCCCTGTAAGGAATCCTGGATTAGTGGGGCAGAATATCACATCCACCTTTGAATATTGTCACTTGAAGGGAGCAGCATATTCCAGAGCACCAAGGCAGGACATCTCAGACAGGATTTAAAAAATCTTTATAACCACCAAACCATCCCAAGCACACACAAACCACTGAGCAACTAAGCAGAGGAAAGTCTGTAAAAAGCATCACCCCAAGCCTTTTTTGATCCTTGGCTGCGACTGAGTGCAGAGATTGCAGGGTGAGTGAGATGCTGCTGCTGCTGCTGCTGCTGCTGCTGCTGTGGTTCAGTGAGCCCTGCAGTGACCCAAGCTGTGCCCACAGACAGCACGGAGGTGGAGTGCAGCCCCAGCTCGGAGTGCTCGGAGCAAAGGAAGCTGATGGAGGAGCTGCAGAGCCGCTACCGGCAGATGGAGGAGAGGATCACCTGCCCCATCTGCATCGACGACCAGATCAAGCTGGTGTTCCAGTGCGGGCACGGCTCGTGCCCAGACTGCAGCACGGCCCTCACCGTGTGCCCCATCTGCCGCCAGGCCATCCGCGAGAGGATCCCCATCTTTGTCTGAGGGGGCCTCGCTCCCTCCCGGCCCCAGCCCTCCTCTGCTTCCTCTCCCGCTCAGCAGTCGGACTCTGCAGGGGTTTGGCTCCCTGGAAAGCCAGAGGGGAAGCACAGAAGGGATGTGCCAGGGGAAGGAGGAGGAGGAGGAGGTGTCCCAGGGAAGGGAGAGCCCGTCCCTCACCTGTGCTGCTCATCCATCACTGAACCCACCACACTTGAGAGCAGAGCTGAACAGATTCCATGAGATGTTCCAGAGGCATCCAGCTGCAGGACTGCTCCGAGCTCCCACTCGATTCCCGAGGGGATCCCAAGGATCAGCTCTCCAAGATGGCAGGGACAGGGAGGTGATGTCCCAAAACAGCCCCCTTGGAACCCTTCGGGCCCAGCAACAGCAAACCTGGATGTCAGGAAGTCCTAAAGACAGAGCGTGTGCCTTAGAGAAAAAGTAGTGAACACTGATTGGAGAAATCTGTTACAACAAATATTTCTGACCTCTAAGTGACACTCTTCTTCTTCTTCTTCTTCTTCTTCTTCTTCTTCTTCTTTTTTTTTTTTTTTTTTTTTTTTTTTTTGGCGCAGCCATGTGTTCAGAGACTCCTTAGCTTTCTATCCATAATGCCAAAGGCAGGTGTTAAATACTCCAATCAAAGTGTAAAGAAAATAAATAGTAATAATTAAGATACAAGGGGGAGAAAAAAAAAAAAGGGATTTCATTTTTGTTTCTTTGTTTTGCAGCAAAACTTAATAAAATAAAAATATATATTTTCCTGAGCATTAAAAATGAATGTACAAACAGTAGCTGCACTATGGATCCAGCTGTATTGTTTTCCAACTGAGTGAAGAATTATTATCCACTGAGTCATCCTGTAAAGTAAATTTTGGTGGAAGTGTGGCTGTTGGCGTGGTGGGGGTATCTCTGGTGGCAATGATGCCCAAACCTCCTGTTTGTTACTTATTGGAAGCAATATTTAAACAAACAAAACAAAAAAAATTCCTGTGTTCCTCTACTCTCTTTGTTCGTTAGCAAAGAGGTGGCAGATCTTTTAAAGAAATGTTGAAGTGTGTCAAATGTGTGCTGGTTATGGTAATATTTATTATTTATAACCCTGTGGTGTATTGAGAAAGTTATTTCACCAATTCTGGACTCCTGGAGATAATATTTATCAAAATATTCACTTGACCTTGTTATAGTTTCAATAGATTTTTATTTTTAATCTGTGAAAATGGATCCGATTTAACCCCTAAATTATTTGTTTGGGTCACGCTTAACACCCAAATAACCTGAAGCTGAATTTCAGCATCAGCTTTGGGGTGCACATTTTCTCATTATTTCCTTGAAGTTCATGCTGATGGGAATCCCTTTGGGAATTTCTGGGAATTTTCCCCCAAATCTTTGCTGGGGCAGCAAAACGAAAGTGCTGTGCAAAGTCTGCTCTGAAAGAGTCCAAATCTGAGCCAACTTCATCCTGTTTTTTGACCACTCTTTGGTACAAGGGAATAATTTTGCAGGCTATTTATTACCCCAGCCCCATGCTAAGCATTTTATTTTAAATGAAAATGCTGAAGGATATTTCCCCATGTGTTGTATTTGTGCTGGCACCGGGGGAAAGAGGGGACAGAGGTGGCAAAATGTTCAATATCTGTTGTGTAATTCTCATCCCTTATTTCAAAGGTGTCCTTTTATTCAGGAAAAACAACATGGAGCATCTGCTTAATTTTTTTAAAATGGTTTCTTTGAGTGCTGAATGAAGAGAGGCTTCCAACTGATTATTTTCCCTAAAGGAAAAAAATTGCAGGAAGAGTGCAGCCTTTGACTTCCAAGCTGTGCAGCTGTTGCAGAAAACTGAAGTTGTTTAAATTTTTTTTTTTCCTGGCTAATGAAAAGAGATTTTGAAGGGAAGGAGGAGCTCCTCTCAGTTTTATGTTTTATCTTTTTTTAAGCTCAAGAGGTGACAGAAGGCAGCAGGTGCCCCTTTTTGCCAGGAACGTTTTTGGCAAACTTTGCCCCTCCTGCCAGGCTCAGCTCTGCCTTTGGAAGAGGGAAGAAAGTTCTGTTTTATCTTCCTGGATAAACCTGCATCAAATCTGCTGAGACCTCTTGAGACAGGTGAGGGTTGGGGAAGATTTTCCTCCCCTTCTTATCATACTCTGCCCTTTTCTTGTTGGATTTCTTGCTGGTTTTTTGGATTTCTTGCTGGTTATAGGAACCAGGAAGCTGTTCCTGCTGCTGCAGGGAGGGAGGGAGATGCCAGAGCAGTGGGAAATGCTCCTTTAAAGGTAAATATCATCATTTGTTAATTGGTGTGGATAATGAGCAGCTTCCTGCCCTTTGTTTGTGACCAGCTGATCTCCCAAAAAGGAGACTTGGGTGGGTCCTCTGCAAAGGAACTCCTGGAGCTTCCTGGGGCTTCTGCCATCTCCTGGATGCAGCTCTGGGCCTTGGATATTCCCAAGTTTTTCTGGTGTACAGCTTCAATTCTAACATGTCAGCTCATCTCATACTGTGTACAAATATTTTCTAAATCTTTTGCTTTGGAAGCATGGCCAAAATTCTGTATTTTACAGGCAATGTTGAGACTGAGGGAATAGAGAGAAGGGAAATTGTTGGAAGGCAGAGTCAGGTAAAGAACCCATCTCTCCTTTATGTTCCCACTAATCTGTGCTGCTCCTAGGATTTCAAGAGGATTTGACCACCCACAAATGGATTCATAATATTAATAATAGGTAATTAATACATCCCCCACCCAGGGAAGCAGTTCTTGGTTCACTATGGATTCACCTTGTTACCTGTGGTTTGAGAAACCCTTCTCCCTCATTTAAATCCCAAAATTCTGCTCTCCATGGCCAGGACTGCAGTGCTGAGCTCCTGCCTGGGTCAGGGCTCTGTGGTAACAACAGGTCAGGCCAGTGCAGAACTTCTGTGAGCTGCAGCTCAAACTGACAGTTAAGCAAGATATTCCTTTTTCTTTGCCAGCTGGAGCTGTTTTCAGCTCATTTGTTATTCATCAGACCATGGATTTTTCTAGGAACATCAGCAGATGCTGATCACGAGGGGCTGCAGGGTGGAAGGCGGGAGATTTCTGTTTAGGCCCCAAAAATTCCTGTTCTCCCCCTCCCTGGGAGTGTTGCACACAAACCCCTTTTTTTAGCCCGTGACCCACAGAAAAGGCACAAATTTGGAGTGCCATTCCCACAGGAACCATGCAGGAATGTTGAGTTGTTGGTTTTGTTTTCTTTTCTCCCCAAGTTGGGAGCTGAAGGGCAAAATCTGGAAGAGCCTTTTAAGGAAGGGCCGTGTGAGGGTTTCCTGATTCCTTTCACATGGGGCAAGGAGGAGCTGGTCTGTGGTAAATCACATTCCCTGCAGATGAAATCCTGATCCTGGTCAAGTTTTGGGCCCTTCTCCTTTGCCTACTTCTGTGCAGAATTCCCAAATCACAGCAGGGGAAGCTGATGAGGGTGTGTTATTCCAGTGGTGAATAACAGGCACTTATTCCTGAATGAATAAAGAGGTTTAATGAGAGGTGAGGTTCCTTTGGGGCAGTCAGACAGCTCCCCTGCCAGCACTGATGGTTGTTCTCTCTGTAGCATCTCTTAGCACAGATTTTGGTGTGATTTTTGTTGTCATAGATTGTTTTTATGTTATTTTGGGGACTGGGATGAAGCAGTGCCAGTGTCCTGAGAAGTGGAGCTGAGATACTGGAAATAGTGCTGAAAATAAAACATTTAATGGAGGCTGAACAAAGGAAAGGAGAGAAATGTTAAGAATAACCCGTAGAGGTGAAAAAATACTTATTTTTGAGCTAAAGGCTGCCCTGGGGAAAGGAACCATGTGTTGTGTGTTAGGCACAGCCCTGCTTTAAACCAAACATTTCAGCAACTGAGTGAAAAGAGCAAAGATGAGATGATGGAACAAGGGGAGTGCATCGTGTTGTGCAAAATGATCCTTTATGTTCTTTATGGGCTTTTATGTTCTCCACGGCCTCTCCTTGCCCATTGTGGGTTTTATTCAACATTCTGTACCATTCCTTCCCTCCTGACAGCTGCTCAGAGCCTGCTGCTTCCCAGAGCTCGGGATGGGCATCCCTGGATGCTGCCTTGCAAAAACGCAGCTCCCTGCAAAGGAGAATGCAGGGGAGACAAAGCAGAGTCGGTTCTGTGCCCTGCTGTGCTCCCCTTTCCCCAGGATACCACATGTATCCTCTCAGTGTCATGTGTTCCACTGCTTGGAGACAGAAACCAGCGCCAGGAATGTTTCTGCTCTCCAAATATAGTCGGGATGACAGATCCTGCCTGGAGTCCAAACCAAATATCTGCACTCCAGAACCTCTCAGACTCAGCAGAGCTCTGGAACTGCAGCAGCAGCTGCCTGGGGAAGTACAGGGAGGATTTCCAGCGGTGCCACCGAGGATTCTGTCCCCTGGTGGCTCCAGAGGAGCAGGGACTTGGTCAGGAGCGCTGCTGGTGTGAGCAGCAAGAAGTTCCTGAGGCTCCCTCAGCTCCAAGAGCTGTGTCTGGGAGTCCTGAGTCCTCTCCTCATCTGCCTCTCATTGCCCTAAAAACCGAGGTTTGACTTGGCCTTAGTGCTTAGCCGGTTTCTCAGCAAATATTTGGCTTAAGCTTTAATCATTTGGAAAGCACTCTGCAGCCAGGGGTTTGGTGGGGTTGGACGTGCTGAATTTCGGTGTGGATGGGCACAGTGTGCGTGGGGAGAGAAAGCAAAGTGCTTTCCAAGAAACCCTGCTCTCCCTTCTGACCCACCCTGACAGAGGAACAGGATCCTAAAATGGTACAGAGCTCGTGAATCATCTCTGCAGCCCAAGATTCCCATTCAGCCAGCACAAGATAAAATAGATCATGTGCAGCACGGTCTCTTCCCATTCAGAACCGTTCAGTGACTCATGGAACAGGGTTTTCTTGGCTGTGCTAACCCTTGGTAGCTGCATGGAGAAGTTTTCAGGAGCAGTGAGATCCTAAAAATGCACTTTACTGAAGCTCAGTGCACTCACTTAGCTGTGCTGAGATGTATTTTACAAAAACTTTTATCTTCTTTCCATTATGAAGGAAATTCTTGGTCCCCTCAGGCTGTGCTTGTGCGAGTCCCCAGTCTGTGTTTTACAGCTCGGGTTCCTGTGCTCCCTTGACAAAAAGAAGGCACTGAGTGGGTGCTTGGAGGGTGAGTTCCTGTTCTGCCAGATTCCACATCGACCTCGGGAAGGTCTCTTCACCTGCCCAGTGCTGGGATCTGAGCCTGTGAAAGGTGCAGGACAAAGCCCTGCCCTGGGCCAGGACTGGGGGACATTAAACTTCCCCAGGGATGGAGCTGCTCGGCAGGAGGAGAGGTGGGTGTGCAGTGCATAAATTAAAATCTCCCTCCAGCACTGCTGAGTCCTCCTGGCCCTGGGAGAGGCACTGAAAGCTGTTTCGTGACTGAAACTCAATGTTCTTCCAGCACTGCTTTTGATAACAACATTTTTCTTTCAAGCCAGTGCTGCCTTACTGGAGAAGAGCTCTTGGCTGGAGGTCTGGAGCCCCATTCCAAGGCAGGTTTTTCCTTCAAGACTCCCCTCTCAATCAGCCTTTCTGTTCTCATCTGCAGGCTCTGAAAGCAACTTGGAGAATTTGGGGTCTCGAGGCACAGATCACTGAGCTTCTCCCTTTGTGCTGTGACTGCAGCTCAAACCACAAACAGGGCTGCATTTGCATCTCTTTTTGGAGCTCCAAATGCAGGTTTTTTCAGAGTCCTGCACAGGCACGTTCCTTCTGCCAGCAGTGCTGCAGGGGAAGGAGGAACCATCCCTAGAAAGCTGCAGCAAGCAGCTGAGGGCAGCCAATTCCACAGGAGGGAGAGCCCAGGACCCTGGCTTTCTGCTCTTCCGCCGGCTTCCAGCTTCCCTTTGTAATTCTATCCATTGCTCCCTTCCCTGTTACTCCTTATCCTGTCCTTTTCCCGGGGTCTGAACCACTGCTGCACTTGGGGTGGTTTTTCTTGGTGAGAATTGAAAAGGAAAATGTTCGTGAAATTGTGCACCCAGACTCCCTGGCCTTATTTAACCTGAGTTGTTTAAAAGCTCCAGGCCAGCTTTAGTCTGAAAAATATATGAAACTAATAAAAATGCTGCAGGCTTGATTATGAAGTAGAGTGGAAAAAATTCCAATTAAAGCATTTTTCATTATTAGAATTACAAGGCTTTTCTGAAACTTTTTGAATGCCTCAGATGCCCCCAAGGAATTTTTACATGACCTTCCCCCTCCCTGGCATTTGCTGGTGCAATTGGGAGCTTTCAGAGTTCCTCCTCCTCTGGCTGGGCAGAACAGGGGTTGAGTTCACTCCACACCAGGACTGGATGGAAAAGTGCAGCTGTCTCTGAAAACTTGAGAATTTCTGAGTGAGCTTTTTGGAAAAAAGCTCTGAATTCATTCGTGTCTGGAGCCTGGAGATGCCTCAAAGAACAAGCTGACAAACCCCTCCGAGGCAGTTTTTGGGACCCAAAATCAGTGTGATCTGAAAACACTTGATAACCAGAGTACACCAGAAACTTTGCAGATTTCCGGCCAAATTTGATGGAAGAGGGGCTGGTGTTTACTTTTGTGTGAGTTTGTAAACTCCCCGAGCAGTTTCCCCAGCAGAGAGCCCAGCCTGCCCTCCCAGCATCTCATTTTTCATCCTGAGGACAGCCCGTGACAAATGACGTGGAGCATCCCCCAATGACACATTCCAAGGGGGTGATGTTGCCCTTCTGGATTCCTTTTGCTGCCCCCTCTCCCGTTTTGGGGTTGTTGGGTTTT
Source organism: Chaetops frenatus (assembly GCA_013400775.1). Taxonomy (NCBI): domain Eukaryota; kingdom Metazoa; phylum Chordata; class Aves; order Passeriformes; family Picathartidae; genus Chaetops; species Chaetops frenatus. The sequence goes on from VZTR01015511.1 coordinate 392,109, forward strand.
TTTTTGGTTTGGTTGGGTTTTTTTTCTTTACATAAAGCTGACAACTGCAGATTTGCCCTGTGTTGCTCAGAGAGTTAAAGAGAACAGTTCATGTCCACCCCAGCTTGTTTCACTTTGCTGCTGCTCCTCCGACAGCCCAGCTTTCAGCTGCAGTAACACGATCCCACTTGGCAGAGCCTGAGAGAATCTTTGGCACATTGGAAAGAGGCTTAATGTAATGTCTACTCCTTTTTTTTTTTTTTTTNTTTGGTTGGGTTTTTTTTCTTTACATAAAGCTGACAACTGCAGATTTGCCCTGTGTTGCTCAGAGAGTTAAAGAGAACAGTTCATGTCCACCCCAGCTTGTTTCACTTTGCTGCTGCTCCTCCGACAGCCCAGCTTTCAGCTGCAGTAACACGATCCCACTTGGCAGAGCCTGAGAGAATCTTTGGCACATTGGAAAGAGGCTTAATGTAATGTCTACTCCTTTTTTTTTTTTT
>VZTR01015511.1:407806-433180 GCA_013400775.1 Chaetops frenatus
AAATATATATATATATCCAGAAACTGTTCCAGGACTGTTATTTCAAGTTGTCCTTTGTCACAGTTTGTGATGATCCTGGGGTTTTCAGGTAACTCCAGTCCTCTAATGGAATGCAGCAGTTGAACTCCACATTGATTTATAAAACAAGAGCCTTGGAATCTGTGATAATCTTTGAGTTCTTTCACAGGGAAAAACATCTGGTGCCCCTGACAAGGAGAACAGAACTGGAGCACTCAAATCCACTCACATGAATGGGGCTTTTTTGCTTTGTAGGGGTTTTTCCACCCCCCCCCTTTTTCCACGTTGAGTTCAAAACTTGAGGCTGAAGCCAGGTCCTGCAGCAGATGCTCCTTGATTTGTGGTGGTCAGATGGAAACCTGTGTCCTTCAGATCATCATCACCCTGTGAAAACCAAGCACAGGGCATTGATCAGGGGCTGTGGAGCTGCATTTGCCTCCCCAAAAATCTAAACAACAAAAATAATCCAAGTCTCCACATGAGAAACAAATCTTTGATTAGTGGCAGCACAGTTAAGGTTGATGCTGGGTTATTCATAATCTTTCAACATTGCTGTTTCAAAATTTGTCATTGCTAAAAGCAGTTTGAGTGTTCCTAGTTCCTGTACCCACTTTTTACTGCATGAAAAAGAGAAAAAATTGGGTATAAATAAGTGTAAACTCCACTTATTGAGCATCTGATTCAACACAGTGCACATCCTCCATGGCAATGTTTATACCCTGAAAAATCGAGACTAAATAAACTTTTTATATTATTTAAACTGCAAATTTGGCACAATATTGCACAATGCCATTTCAGTCACACTGAGACATGGAATCAGTAACAAGAACTTTCTAGAATTAAGACCCTAACATGCCATACTTATGGGGCCAGCACAACTCCCAAGGATAGAGAGAACAGATATCCCCACTAACAAACACCAGCCTGGCCTTTTAGGAATTCTCCAAGACTGGAAAAGGAGGCTGTTTCTATCCCCAAGATCTGTATCATTTACCAGGCTGTGGATTTATTTCAATCCCATATTTAACAGCTTAGTTGAAGGTGTAAAACAATGAACATTTTTAAAAGAGAAACTGCTCTGCACTAGGATAAACCAAACATTATTTCCTCCTGATTATGTCCTGAAATGGTGATTCTGGGAGCAGAGCAGTAACTGGCACTGGCCTTTGGGAAGGAAAACTGGACTCTCCCTGCCAGTCCAGGTGAATTTCAGGATCCCAACAAAATCCCAGCCCCAGGTGATGCTCTGGAGTTGTGCTACACTCACAGAATCACAGAATGAACCAGGCTGGGAAAGGCCTTTGAGACCATCAAGTCCAACCTGTGACCCAACAGCTCCTCATCAACTGAACCCTGGCACTGAGTGCCACATCCTGGCTTTGTTAAACACATCCAGGGACGGTGACTCCACCCCCTCCCTGGGCACACAATTCCAGTGCCCTCACCAGAACTGGCTTTGGGAAAGAAAGCTGGACTTCCCCTGGCAGTCCAGGTGAATGAATCTCAGGACCCCAACCAAAGCCCAGCCCCACAGAGGCTCTGGAGCTGTGCCACACTCACCAGCACTGGCTTTGGGAAGGAAAGCTGGCCCTTCCCCGGCCTTTGGGAAGGAAAGCTGCACTTCCCACAGTAATCCAGGGGAATCTCAGGATCCCAACAAAGCCCACCCCAGGGAGCTGTGCCATGCTCACCAGCACTGACTCTGGGGAGGAAAGCTGGGATGCTGCCAGTCCAGGTGGATCTCAGGTTCCCAACCAAATGCCAGCAGCACAGAGCCCGTGGCGAGGCCCTGGAGCTGTGCCACACTCACCAGCTGGCTGTAGCCCAGCCCTCCCTCGGGGGGCCGGGGGCTGGTGCCCCTCTTGACCCGCTGCTGTTCGCTCTTGGCCGGCCAGGTGGGGAACATGGAGGGGTCGATGGGCAGCGGGGTCTCCCGGAAGTACTCGTGCTTCAGCCCGTCCTCGGCCGTGATCCTGCGCGCTGGGTAGTACGTCAGGAAGCTGCCAGGGAGGATGGAAAAATGGGAATTTTAGACCCCCACCCCCCCCACCCAAATCGTGAATTGTTCAGGAATGTGGTGCAGGGCTTTGTGGTGTTTAACACAGTTCTGCCACTGAGTGGTGGGGGTAATTCTATTAATGGCATTAGGTATAATTCTATTAATTTGGTTTTTTTTTTTCTTACTGGGTATTGGGTGTGATTCTATTAATTGGGTACAGTTCTATTAACTGGGTAATGGGTTTAATTCTATTCATAGGGTATGATTCTATGACTGGGTATTGAGTATAGTTCTATTAGCTGGGTATAATTCGATGGGTATTGAGCATAATTCTACTAATTGGGTATAATTCTATGACTAGGTAATGAGTATAACTATTAATTTGGTATAATTCTATTACTGGTGTTGGGTATAATTCTACTAATTTGGTTTAATCCTTTTACTGGTATTGGATATAATTTTATTACAAGGTATTAGGTATAATTCTATGACTGGGTATTGGCTGTAATTCTATTAATTGGGTATAATTCTATTAATTTTGTCATATTCTATGACTGGGCATTAGGTGTAATTCTGTTAATTGGGTATAATTCTGTTAATGATTGCTGCCATATCATCTAACAGCTGATTTTTAAGGCAGGCTCCTCCATGAACCTGTAATTAATGGGACAGCAGCTGTAACTACACATCCAAGCAGCTTCTGCAGGGATCTGCTCCCAGAGGTGTAAATGACTGGATACCTCTGGATAGCCAGATAAAGCTCCATAGGGATCCAGGATAATTCCATAGGAATATTTTACAACACTCTTTTGCTATTTAAAGACAGATTTTAGACATTCTGTTAACACACCAGGTACTCCTGTAACACAATGTAACCGCACAGCCTGGGATTGATTTTAGAAACTTTTCACAACACAGAAAATTGTTTTCCTGACCACATATTCCCAGGGATCCCCTGGAATCTGGCACCCACTTGTTCATCAGATCAAAGCCCTGGTCAGAGAGCAGAGCCCCGAATCTCTTGCGCAGGTTGTTGTAGGGATACTCCGTGAAGGTCATTTTCTTCACTGCTGGCAGCTCATTGTAACCAGGCCAGATTTTTTCACTGGGAGTACCCAGATCCTGCAAATTAAAATATCTCCTTAATAAATTCGGAGTGCAACCTTTTATTTATTCATCAGGGATTGGGAAGTATCCAGAGAAAACAGACAAGACAAATCGTGGTCTCGGCCTACTCAAAGTGTTTAAAACAGATTAATGAGCTTTTTATTAAGGCTGAATCTCTGTTAAAGAGCAACAAGCACTACTCCAATGTTCATGTTTTTAAAACCAGTCAAAATCCAAAAACATTAAAAAATTACCTTAAAAACTTTGTTAATCTGGTCGATTTCTGACTTCCCTGGGAACAGCGGCTTCTGCGTCAGCAGCTCCCCAAAAATACACCCCACTGACCACATGTCTATGGCTGTGGAATATTCCTGGAAAGAAGGGAAATAAAATTATACCTCAGAAAAATCAGGAAGATTATTTCACTGAGTTGTCTGGAGGGGTGTTGTGCTTTTTAGGGGTTTATTTGGGGGTTTTTGAGCAGAACATACACAACCAGTCCCATACCCAAGGGCCAGGTCTCAATTGTATTTATTTAAAAATCCTAATGACTGAGAATTATGAGCAATACCCAGGTACACAAATATTTCAGGATGAAAGGTGAAAGCCTCCACACTGATGCCTCTCTTTTCCACTCACAAACAAAGCAGCACAGCTGATAAATTAGTATTTTTTCTGACATGGCTCTTGTCACTGCAGCCCTACAGAACCCTGCTGATTTCACCCAGATTTCAGTTGTGAGCAGGAAACATTCTAGAATAGTGCCAGTACCTTGTTTTGCTCTCAGAACTCCCAAGTTTCAGACTAATTTAAAAAGACACTTAAGAACCAGCTGCCAAAGGTGACATTTTGCCACAATCCATGAGAAGTCCATGAGCACTGACCACATCAGCATTCCAAAGGACAAAATCCATCTGTCACCCACCCACCCACCCTCTGCCTGGGGAGGATGGAAGGGTTTTAGGTGTCATTAGGAAGAATAATACTGAATATTCAGGATTTTCCCCTCTGAATCAATAAAGATCCAAGCATGCTCACACTTTTTTCATGATTTATGAAATACAGTCAGGCTGCAGAGTCACAACCTGAGGAACAAGGAGGAACTCACCTTTGCTCCAAGCAACAGCTCTGGAGCTCTGTACCACAGTGTCACAACCACAGGGGTGTAGGGCTTCAGGGGAGACCCATATTCCCTGGCTAATCCAAAATCTCCAACCTGAAAGGAAAATGAGCAACATTTCCAGACAATTCATTCACTATCAGTACCATGCTGGCCATTGCACAGAACTGTGCTCAGCTCTGGGCACAGCTACAACGCTGCAATTCTGCAGCACAGAATTTGTCCTGATTTCCTCAAATTTTTTTTCCTAATTCTTACTTTTAAAATGCCTGAATGACTGAGCAGCAGGTTGGAAGTTTTCAAGTCTCTGTGAAGGATCCAGTTGTCGTGGAGGTGTTTGACCCCTCGCAGTAACTGAATCATCAAAGTCTTCACTTCTCCTGAAATGACAAAAAAACCCCAAACCCAAATGCACTGAAGGGAATAAATCCACCTTTAATTTGTGTTTTGTTTGTTTGTTTGGAGAACAGGAAAAGGGGGAGGAAGGAGTGGCAAGCTAAAAGCACAGCACAGCCTGCACCACAAAAATGTGTCATAGAACAGGAGCAGTCACACTCACAGAGCAAAATTCATTTGGGCAGCTGGAATGCACCCAAATTATGCTCAGAAATTATTGTCTCTCATCGGAAGCAGCCAAAATTAAAGCCTGGTATTCTTTTCCAGTTCAGCACAGGGGAAACTCCCCCAGTTTCACCTCTGAACAGCTCCACCCCAAACACACAAACTGGGTTCATCACCAGGTATCACCACGAGGATCAGCCAACACCTTAACTTGGGTCAGGTTTTACAGAATAAACACAAAAGGCCAGGAAGTCTCAGTTCCAAGGAACACAGGACATGCCAAAGGAACACATGGCACTGCCCAGAGCCAGGTCTCTGCTGCCAGCAGGGCCACTGCCATTTGTGTTGGCCACTTTTCCAGCTCTGGAGAATTTCAGGGGCAAACAGTACCTGGCAGGAAGGGCTGTTTCATTGTTTCCATCAGGCTCTTGAGGTCGTGTTCTACATAGTTCATCACAATATAGATTTTATCCATGTTACTGCCCACAACGATCTCCTGCAACACAGAAACAGATGAGCAAAACCCACACGTGGTGTTTAAAAAGCATCCAAAATCAATTTAAAAAACATACTGGTAAGAGGATGGAGGCTGCCATTGGTCAAAACCTCAGAGAATTTATTTCTTCTATTAAAAAACCAGCTAATTTTTGCAAAACATCAGATTATGGAGTCAGTGATGTCTGTACAGCCTTATGAGCAGTACACAACTGTTCACTGAAGCAAGCTCTGCTTAAAATGTATTTAAAAGCCAAGAGAAGTATTTCAAGAACAAAAGCACTTTAGCCAAAAAGGATTGCAGCCTTACTCTGACAGTGACAATATTTAGGTGCTGTGCTTTCAGAATTGTATTTATTTCTCTCAGAGAGGTAATGGGAAAGCCTTCCTTCTCCTTTTCCATTTTCAGCCTCTTCAGAGCCACAATTTCATCTGCAAAGGAAACACATTTCCCATCACACCATTAAAAAAATACACATTAAGAGTTCCTCCAGTGTTCTGTCACTGATTAAATATTTAATTAACTGTGCCGTTCTGCCTTGAAAACAAGCAGCTTGCTGGTAAAGAAATATTTTAAATGGATTTTGTTCATCACTGAAAAATGCAGAATGATAATTTGCACACAAGTGCAGCCCTAAATACCCTGAAGAAAGTGAAAGGCACTGATACCCACCAGTCTTTTTGTCCTTTGCCCTGTACACCACACCATAAGTTCCTTCTTCAATCCTGTTCAAACATTGGAATTCCTCCACGCTGCGACATCCCTGAAAAAAGCACAGGGACACCATTTACTCCTCCAGCATCTGGGAGAGGTTTTTCTCTTTTAAAAAGAAAAACTTCAGCAACTTCATAGTTAAAATTTACCAGAAGAATTCAGTTATACACCACATGAGAAAGGTATCCTTGGGGTTTATTTTTCATAGAGTTTGTCAAGGAATCCTGGACAGAGCCTGTGTTTCAGCAGATTAACTAAATTATTCCATTCACTTTTGCACAGAATAACCTGAAATATCTTCCACAAAGGCAAAGGCAGCAACTCAGCACCCTTCACATAATTCATGATTTTTATTCATATTTTTACACTATTTTGTTGGCTACATAAATAACAACCAACTTCTGTTTATGGTAACACAACTCTCCTCTCCCAAGGATCTAATTTCAGGCTATATTCAGAATATATTCTATATTCAGCAATACCAAGATAACAGATACCATTTACAGAATTCCATTCTTATCTACATTGAAGAGGGTGATCCCCTACCTGGAGTGCAGGAAGATACTTGGGGAGCTCCTGTTTCAGCTCGATGGGGGAGGAAACTGGAGAATCAGGAATATATTCCCCTTCTGTCATGGCATTGGAATGAGGGGATCCCTCCCCGACCTCCTCCTCCTCCACCTCACTCCCTGCAGAATCTCGGTCAAACCTCGACTCTGTAACTTTAAAAGTCAGAATCAGTCGTGGAAAGAAGAGCTGGCTGGAATAATTAAACTCAGCTTTCAGCAAGTAAAGGTGGTGACATTGAGCACTGCATGGGAGATGACTGTGGAGAAGCCACATTTCTCCTTTTGGCAGAGGTGATGCTTTCAAGAATTCACCTACAATTTCCAGTGTTAATGCAGTGGGTCAGAAAAATAAATCTTTATACCAGAATGAAAGAGAAAACTGAGCCAGGATCTCCATTCTGACTACAAAGCTGTTTTGATGAGAGGACAGAAGAAAAGAACACAAAATGAAAAATAAGGAAACATCAGCCCATTGGACTGATTCCCTTTAAACATAAAGCTTGGAGTAAATTTCAAGGGATTTCTGAGCTTGACATAAGAATAGCATTTAAATCTTTGAAATATTTGTAGAAATAGATTTATCCTGCTGCAAAAACTCAGCCAAGCACTTCTTTAAAACAGTCAGTATTTGCATTGTACCAACTGGGATGTGGTTTCCATTCTCCCGTTCCTCCTCTTCACTCATTTCCTCTTCGCTCACCTCCTCTGCAAAACAGAACCAAGTTTGGTTGGAAAAACTCCACATTTCTGCAGCTCCTTGGGAGGCAAATCCCTGCTGAAATCCTTTCCCATCTCACCAGGGTTCTGCACTGTCAGTGACCAAGCACTTCTGCTTCACTTGGACAGCAAAAGCTTCCAACAGGGAACACAATTCTTAGCAATTCTCTGGGAATTGGGATGTGGGCAGGTAATGAAATTATGGACATTTGCTTATTAACTGTAATTAATTTTAAAGAAAAACCCCCAGCCATTAGAGCCTGCTCTTGTGCCTTTTCTCTACTCATTAATGACAAAAAAAGCTGCACACAGACTTCTTCACTGAACTTTGTGTTATTATGTTCATTCACTTGAAAAAAAATCTGGAATTTGCAACTGAAAATAATTCTAAATTACAAAGACATTTGGATTTTACCACTCCCCAAAAAAGTGTAAGACTCTGCTCTGCAGAATATTTGATGGGTTATAGAACCACTCGAATTTTTGACCAGTTAAGAGAGACAAAAATGGCTTTCCAGTTTCTGATCTGGCTTCTTAGATGAAGAGTTGGTATTACCTCTACACAAAAGGATAGAATAGGACTTGTACTTGGGTTTTTTCTTTTTAGTTATCTTGACCTGTGAGGTCTCAGCCTACCCTAGACTAAGAGAAAAGAAAAATGTTCAAATAAAACACCATAGGATGAGAAAAAATGAAAATCACACCCCCCTGGAGGCCCTGCTTTGAGATCCTCACCTGCTGATTGCTCAGACACCTCCTCGGAATTGCTTCCTGTCTCTTCCTCCTCCTCCTCCTCCTCCTCTCCCTCTTCCTCAGAGCCTTCACTGCTGGACTCTTCCTCCTCTTCTGAGCCTGATCCAGATTCTGTCCAGGAATAATCAGGCACTTAACACTAACAGTGTTTGCTCAGCAGAGAAATTAATTACATCTCCTAAATTGCAATTAATCACCTGAGGAAGACTCTGCTGAGCTGGTTTTTCTCTCACTGTCACTGATGTCTTGTAAGTCTGACAGCGGATCCCTCTCTTCTGGTTTCTCTTCTTTTACTGCTGAAATCATAAAAATTAAAAACACAGTGCTAACTGAGTATCATTTCCAAGCCTCTGAATTCCCAGGTAACTGCTTCACTTTCTGCTGGCATTAAATCAGTGCTGAACATTCAGTATTGGAAATTCAGAGCACTAAAAAAAATAATCATTTCACACTCTGCTCAATGACAAACAGCTTTTCCAAATTGCAGTGGTGCAGGATCAGCCAAAAATGTGGAATATTGACTTGGTTTTTATAAATGATGTGTTCCTAAGCTCTTCTAAGTTTAATGAAAATGGGAAAAAAAGGGAAAAAGTCCCATGGTGACAAGAACCACCAGGACACTGTCAGTGCTCCCTGCTCCAGTGCAGACTCTCTGATCACCATGAAAAGTCCCTGGTTGGTTGATTAGGCAGGAGTTTCCCAGGACTTGCAGCCTGCCTCCACCTGGAATTCCAGCTGACTCCATCCTGCTCTGAGTGGCTACACTTCCTTTCACAGCTGCACACATTCAGCAGGGCAGACACAGAGCTTTCCTCCTTCAAACAAAGGCATTTTTATGTCACTTGTGCAAGCTCTCTACCCCCAGAACCTCCAGGTGGGACCATTTTCTGGCTTGGAAAACAAAATTCACCATCTAAGCAGAACTCTGCCTTAATCATTTGATCTTTTCTACAAGATGACAGAATGAGTGATGCTTACAGTGATCCCTGTGAGGTCACTTTTTAGGGTAGTTTAGCTCCTAACCCCAAATCCAACTGGAGCTGGAGTAACCAATCCCTTTTTAACCTGCAAGGGAATTCAACTACAGGGTTTTAGAAATACAGTCAGCTGCTTCTTTCACCACTGAAGGGGGTAACTCATTTTGAAACTTCTCCAACTCCTGCTCCTACCCCTAAATCCATTTGTCACTTGTACAACTCCTGCAAAACCGGCACTGCTTTAGAAAAGAGATATTTGTGAAGATGCCAGGGTTACACCATTGGGGCTGAGCTGTGCCATTTCTTTAACTAAGCACCTGGGATGTTTGGTTGAGACTAAAAATTAAACACTACCCCAGCCCAGCTCCTGCTGCCCCCCAAGACAGTGTAGAGTGGCAGATGCTACCTGGTTTCCTGCTCTCTCCTTGCTCAAGCTTGTCTCTCTGCTGGCGCAAAGGGCTGCGACTCCAGGGTCTCATTTTTACTTTGTCTCCATATTCTTCCCTCACTGTTCTATGGTGTGCAGAAACTAGGGAAAACAAAACCACAAGAAATTGTTACATCTGCCTAATTAGAGTTGTCCTGTCTGCCACAGCCACTTGATTTGAATGCTTTTCTTTTTTTTTTTTACAGGGTAAAGGGGAAGAGTGGGAGAGGAACCTACCTAAAATCTGGGAGAATGAAGGGCTTTGATTTATCTCAAATAAAATATGGATTTGTAGTGCTTAGAGAAAGCTGCTGCCACACTTAAAAACAGAAGCAAGCAGCCCTGTATGTTACAAAGTAAATATCCTGATTCTAAAGCATTAATGCCAGAGAAAGAAGTGGAAAATATGTAAAAGAATAAAACCAGCTAAGGTTTAGAAGGAGCTGACAGAAGATTCAGAACAATAACACAAATTAAATTAAAGGTTACACAGATTGCACACTATCAGCATAAAGTCAAGCACAAAAAAGAGCTGTTTGGTATGAGCTGAGCAAGAAAGAAAAAGCAAAAAATATGGTTTGTTCTGCTATTCTTGAATAATCTTTGTCACCTGATCACAGGAATTGGGCTCTGAGTTTCACCTCTGAAAGCTGGGACAGATTCTTGACACAACGATCTGAGCTTAGACTGCAAATACCCAACATGCTGTGCAAAGAATTCATGTGCAGAGGTTCAACTGATCTTCCCACCTGACTCCCACTACAGCATTTTCCATCCCTGGAGTACTTACATGACGTCTCCCTCCTCTGCAATTTATTCCCCCAAATCCTTAAACCATTAAATTTTGAGGTTTCAACCTCCATCAAATTGAGTTAAACTCAGCCAAAGAGTTCAGAACCACTGGGATTGTGCTGGGTGCACTCAGAGTCACCTGCAAAAATCTTGTTTTTATAGGAAATCTCCCTGACAGGGAGAGGCAAAGACTCATTGACTGATCAACCTGCCAGGATATTTAAGGCACATAACATCACCACATTTTTTTATCTCCCCATGTCAAACTTGATTTCCTTTCCCCTCCCATGTCAAAGGCCTCCACGCTTCAATTTCTTTTTTAATTCTAGCACTGCTTTAAGTAAAAACCACTTTCTATCCCTCCATTCCACCACTGTGTCAGCAGATAGTAAAGTGATAATAAATATGAAGAATATTTATGGAAAGAAAGTCACCTTCTCTCCTGGCTTCCCTCTCCTTCCTCCTCTCCTCAGCTCTCCTTTCCCGCTCCTTTTGCTCCCGTTGTTCCTTCTGCTGCTCCCGGATTTTTCTTTCCCTTTCTCTCTCAAGTTGCTCCAGACGATCTCTGGAAAATAATTTTTGTTTGTTACAAATTCAGCTCGTGAAGAGAATGAAAACTCTTCAAAACAAATCACTAAACTCAACTTCCTTATCAACGCCCCCAGTTGTGCATCAGTCAAAAACAGGTGGAGTTTTTCAGCTGATCCTTTACAAAACAAGTTTCAAAGACCCAGACCAGGAGTTCTCCACCCTATCAGGATTTAAGCAGAAATTAAGCCAGTTCAGTTTATTATAATCCCCTGACACTGTGCAAATCTGGTTTGTACTTTTAGGTTGTAAAAAACCTCTAAGACCATGCAATCTTTTTATTACAGCAAACCACTGGCAGTGAATACACCTGGAATGCCCGTGGTAACAGGGCACTTCGAAATTAAATTAAACTGAAGAACACATTCCATTAGACAACACATTCCCAGGAATACAGACAAGTTCTCACTGTGGATTTTTTTTTTTTTCTTTTTTTTTTTTGGGATCATTTCAGAACAACAAATGCTCAGAGGAAGCAGCTGCTGATCTCCCTCCCCAGGGGAGGGAGGGATGGATGTACCTCTCCCTCCTGGAATGCTCCCTTGCCATCTCTCTCCGTTTCTGTCTCTCCCATTCACGCCGGGCTTTATCCTGCTCTTCTCTATGTCTCTTCCTACGCTCATGCTCCCGTTCTTTCTCTTTCACTCTGGCATGTTTCCCTTGAACAAACAGAAATTAATTTCCAAGTGTTACTGCTCAAAATATTCACTGAAAGCAAAACTTAACGGAGGGGGGAAACTGATGGGAACCTATTGCCATGACCTCTGTTGTTTTCCTAAAGGGAAAATCCTGTTCTGAAAGGGGGCTGGAAAATCCAGAGCCTGTGAGATCTTGCACAAATACTTGCATTAAAGTGAAAAATGGCTGTTAGTGACAGGAACACAACAGGAATGTCTCTAGAAAGGATATTTTTTGCCTTGGCAGGTACAAAGATCAGAGGTCTTTCACTCAGTGGAGCCAGAGAGAATCCTATCAGGCGTCAAGGAGTAAAAGTGACCTCAGTGTCCTGTTCCAAAGCGATTTCCTCTCATCCACATTCACACCCCTGGCATTCCCCAAAGGGCACTAAACACAGCCAAAGAAATAATAAAAGTTTAAACTCCTCTTTCTTATCCACCTGCTATGTTCTCTTTAGTCTGAATTGTTATTTACTCTACTCCCTGAAAGCAGAAGCTTCCAAGAGTGGCAAGAAGCACCTTCTGCAGAATGACTTCGGTGCCTGCGCTTCTCTTTCCTCTTCTCATCTTTCCTGTGATGGGTTTTTTCTTTCCGGGACATTTGCTGGGGTGGTTTGATAGCCAAGGAATCATCTTCTTCTCCCCTGAAAGGCAGCACAGGGATAAACTCAGGGAGGTGACAGATTTCCTTGTTTTGAAAAGATTCTCATTTAATACTGAATTTCCACAATAATCCTAGACCAAAACGAACACAACAAACTTAAATCTTAAGCAGTGCTTCAAAAAGTCACCCTGGTGTGTTCTATAAAAAGGATTTGCCACTTTTGCACACTAAAAACAATTAGATTTTCCCTTCAGATGTTTGAAACCCCCCTCCCAGGACTTCTAAAGGCTCATTTCAGGAACCCTTTCTCTTTTATTTCCTCGTTCTTACCTGTCTTCCATGGAGTCTTCCCTCCTGTAAGGTGAGTTCCTGATGGTGATTTCCATGCGATGGTCTCTCAGCTCCCCCTCTTCAAGAGAATCCCTCTTGGAATCCCTGTCATCTGACTGAGGGAATCACAGCAGAGGGGAAAATCCCATTTATTTGTATGGCTCAAAATGAAAAAATTTAAATATTACTGGAGTCTTCCATTGCTGGCTCAAGAATTCAGCCTGGACTGGTCACCCCTGTGAAATTCACTGATTTATGGTAGCAGCACTTTGACTGCAGTTACAGCTGAACTGCTTTAATTCAACATAATTAAACAAAGATAATCACTACTAATTTTAAAATTAATCACTGTTAAAAAGAGGCTTGCAGTAACCATTGTGGGTTTTTTCCTGCAGTAACTATTTTGTACGCAGCTGTAAAAAACCAAACAGCAACATAAAAGTGATTCCAAATCAATGATTTTAACCCATTCTTCTATAAAAATCTTTAAAAGTTATTCCTTCAACTGCAACTCACAGTTAATTACATTAATTAAATTATTTTTTCTGAACAACTATAACAAAACACAGTATATAAGGCAAGACCAATAAAATCTTCACAAAGCATCGCATTTTTGTTAAACTTTGTAATTAGAGGCCACACACAGAGGAATTCAGCCAACAGGGCACAAGAAAAACAGGAAAATCATCAGAAAATCAGGATACAGGCATTGTACCCCCATTTCTCCATTAATAAAGCAAATAATTCCATTAAAATGGACCCCAAAGGGCAGCTTACATTTTTCATACGTTTGATCTCTGCCTTCTCCTCTTGCTCCTTCCTTCGCTTCTTCTCCTGGAGAATCTCATCTAAAGTTTTCACTTTCCAAGAATCCTTTTCATCACCCATTTGAATTACAAAAAAAACCACCCTCTGAAAAAGAAGGAGAGGTTGACAAACCTCACAGATAAACCTGTTTTACACCCACTTTTTTCAGTGCAAACCCTTAATATTCCATTTCTGAGTAAAGCCAGGCTAGAGCTGATTTATGGTGAACCAAAAATGTTTGTTTCAAACCCAGAAGTTTTAAACCCAAAGGAATAAAGACTCTGCTAAGAACTCAGGGAGCTGCTGGAGGGCACAGAGAACACGGTTTGCAGCCAAGGTTTGGTGTCCCACATTTAATAATGACCTGAGACCTCGGGGGAGTTAAAGTTTGGGAGAAAGACACAAGGAAAGCAGAATTTATGGAACATCTGGCAGAACTCCTGATACAAGGAAGAAAATAACGAAGCCAATTCAGCAACTGTGCTGAAATCAGCTGTCACTGAGGAAAACGTAATTCTAGCACGATCACCAACCCAAGAAACTGGAAAGCCTGAGCATGGCACTAATTAGCACGAGAAGTGAAAGAATTAATAACCGATAGAACGCAGAATATTAATTAACAAGAGAACCATGTAACTTCTAGCCAACGAGCACTAATTCCTCGGTTTTCTGAGGTGCATAAACAGCAAAAAGTTGATGACTGAGGGTTTGATTTGCGGAATACCCCGAGCACCCAACCCTGAGCTAACTCATCGCTGTCTCTCTCTCTCATGTGTCACTCCCGGCTGGTCGCACACGGCGGAACGAAGCCGGTTTAGGCGGCCAACACCGCCCGCGCCCCGCACAGCCCCGGGTGGGAGCGCGAACAGCCCCGCGGGCCTCACACAGCGCTGCCACCCGCGGGCCCGCCCGGGCCGCCAGCGCGGCTGCTCCGCCACCTGCCCTCAGCGCTGAGGCTCCCCCAGAACCCCAGGAGGGCCCCTCGGTCCCCTCAGAGTCCCCGGGGTCCCCTCACGGCTCCCGCGGCCCCCCCGGCCCCGCTCACCGCCGCCGCCACCGGGAACTGCGAGCAGCAGCGCGCGGGGAACGCGTCACTTCCGGCCGCCGCCGCGCGCCGATGACGTCAGCGCCGCCTCACGGCCTGCTGGTTAACGAAACTCGTTAATGAGGCGTTAATTGAGCGGTTCCTCAACGAGCCGGCCGCCCCCCCACGCCAGGCAGAGGGGCGTTAATTAACCTGCAGCAATAAGCACAAACCCAGCCAACACCCGGCAGTGTGACAGTGGAGGCGTTGTCACCACAGGCCCGCCTTTGATTACACGTAGAAAATTGCATTTGAGTGAATAAAGCGCGATTCCGACCAAAGCCTGCAATTGCTAAATGGAAATGAGTGAGAGTGTGCAGGGAGGAGGCGACAGAGGTGACACAGGGACTGAACAGGGCTCAGAACAGCAAAGATCCCTCATGACGATCCCTAATTACCCACCCCCCACTGGAAATGTGACAATAGAGTGCCTTAGAATAGGCCGTATAATGGGACAGAAAGACAATTTAGAAACGCAGCGAGTGCTGCAACACCTTACACCTGCACCTCAGTTCATCAGGAACCCACATTTAAGGACCACATGCCGTGAGTGTATTGATAAATGTGAAATTAATAGTCTGCACGGCTCCAGCTCACGGAGCTCGTCCTCATCACGGGCCCCTGGGTCTGGCCGGGAGAAATGCAGTGACAGAAACTCTAAAATGTTCCCAAAAAATGGATTTGCTGGGCAGCATGGCTGCTGTCACACAACAGGAAGAGCTGGGGTGTGACACCCTTGGTGAGTTCTTTTCTCTTGTGTAGACAAGGAGCTTTTTGCAATGTGTTAAGGAGATTCACTGATCCGACTGGAGAATAAAAGGTTTTATGAGTGGACAATCGAGAGGTTGATTTGTTTCAATCTAAGGAAAGCAAAGGCCACATAGAAGGCAAAGAAAAATACAGGAGATGAACATTGGAATCAAGCCCAGCAGGACAGGAGGGTTTGTGCTGCCACCCCTGAGCTTCTCCAGGTGCTAAAATTCCATTCCCAAATCCTCCAGGGCTCTGTTTCAGTCACAGAAAGGCAAAAATCTGCTGGGTTTTAAAACGAACCTCAAGCAGCTGATGGTGGGATTTACATGTGAACAGTGCTGGGATTTCTCTTTGTCACCTAAAGGAGAAATATGACACAAACCATACTTTTTTTCTTTTTTTTTTCTTTCCTCTGGTAGTTATACTTTCAAAAATCTCGGTGTATTTGGCAGAAAAAAAAAAAACAACAAAAAAAAACCCCCACAGGGCTCCACACCACAGTCCACAGCTTTTATAAAAGTGACAGGAGTACAAAAGAAACAAAATACCACAGACATATCACATACACAAGGATGACAAAATTGGCATTTCCCTCCCCCAGATCTTTGGGGAATCTGCCCCAGGCAGCCACTCAGGTGTGGAAATGTAATCACAAGTGAAAATGGAACTGTGACCCTAAATTTTACAGGAATTCTACTGGTAACTTCCTGTTAACCATTATTTTTACCATAAATACCACTATATATTCATGCTACAACCTTCCAGAAGAGTGGCAATTATTAAAATCCACTCATTTTAACTTACTTTTGTTCCCAGAAAGTCCATTGGAATGTTTTTGTAGCTACACATGTGCACTTTTTTTGGCCAAAACGAATGCCTGTTCTTCAGAATTTTGAAAAGTTACCTTTTAATCTTTGATTTACCACAAAACCAAATTTCCTTTAAAACAAAGGAAACTTAAGAGCAGCAGAAATAAAGATTTGCCTCAGTTTATGGTTAATATTCCTCCTTTCCATCTGTCTCAGATAGCTCTGAGATTCTTTACATAATCAGAAATTAGATATTTTACACACAGGTCAGACTCATAACCCTGAGTTTCTAAAAGGCAGCCTTTTGTTGCACTTTTAGAAATAGTATAAAAAACCCCATTGATTTCTTTCCTCATAACAGAAATGCATAATAAAATGAAATTAAAATAACCAAATACAGAAATACAGAGGTCCTGCTTCCTTTGTCACGACAATTTTCAGTGGGTTTTTTTTACCTCTAAGCAACTACAAGTATTGAATTCAACACTCCATTTACACAGGGTATGTGTGTGAACACTTGCATTTCAGTTTTGTCAATAAATGATCGGAATATGATACTTCCACGTTAAATTTTAGCAGGAAAACCACCACAAATCCTGGATTTGCAGTCAGCAATAGGTGCTCAGCACTGCTCATTTCCCATAGTTTGCTTCAACCAAACCTATAAAGTTGTTTTTTGGGAGAGAGAAGGGTGGGAATTCTAATCCCTCTTAGAATAATGGAATATCATGAGCAGGAGGGGACTCACAGGATCACCCAGCCCTGCACAGGCATCCCAAAATCCCATTTTGGGCTGTTGAAATGCTCCTGGAGCTCTGGCAGGTTTTGGGGGCCCAAAAAGCCCTCAGGGCTCGAGGTGAGGCCACCCCAGGGCAGAGCAGAGTGGGACAATCCCCTCCTTGGACCTCTCCCAGCTCTGCACCACCCAGGAATGATGGGGGATGCAGGAAATGCAGAGCAACAACTGGGAATTTCCATGAGGCACCAATTCCATCCCTCTGCCATCAGAACACAGTGGTGTGGCCACATTTTCACATTATTTGGATGGGGAGGGAGACAGGAATTGTTTGCCCACGAGACACTGAAGTTCTCTCACCAGCACAGGCTTGGACATGGTTTGCAGTCAGGGAAAGACAACAAAGCCCACATTTACCACATTTCAGGTCCTCTCTTTGGGGCACCACTTTCCCCAAGGCTTTCCTGAAAATCCTTCCCACTTCAAGTCCTGGGCTCGACCTGCCAGGAACTCTAAGGAACCAAAGGAACAACCACATCCAGGAAGATTTCCTTGGAGCCACGCTCGGCTGGCAGGAAAAAGGGCCACATTAATCATAGGGTTCCAGATCCTTGGGGATCAGGGGCTCAGTGTCCTCAGTGGGTCCTGGTGGGGGCTGCTGGGCCATGGCCAGGCTGTGCAGGGTCTCCTGCTGGTGCTGCTTGGCCTTGTTGTAGAGCAGGACCCCCATGGTGACCAGGACAGTGCCCATGGCTGACAGGCTGGTGATCTTGTTCCCAAACACGATGATGCTGAGCCAGATGGACAGGGCGTGTTTGACTGTGCTGGCAACACTGCAGACAACAGCAGGGACATCAGGGGTCAGCNCTCTGCCACATCCCACAGCCAGGCTTTAATGTCTGCCTTGCTCCTAAACACCACCTCAGATTGCACTTCCAACCCCATCCACTGATTTGCCTCATTCATTTCTTTGCAAAATATCTTTAGTTTTCCTTTTTCTTAAATGCCACCTCAGATTCCACCTCCAGCCCCATCCATTCTGTGATTTTCCTCATCCATTTCTTTATACAATATCTTTAGTTTTCCTTGCTTCTAAACAGCAGCTCAGATCCCACTTCCAACCCCAATCATCTTATGATTTACCTTATTTATTTCTTTGCAAATACCTTTTAGTATTCCTATTTATTAACTTATTTCTTAGTTTTCCTATTTTTTTAAACACTACCTCAGATTCCACTTCCAGCCCCAACCACTCTGAGATTTCCATCATTCCTTTGCACAATACCTGCAGTCCTCCTCTTTTTAAAATACCACCTTAAATTCCACTTCCAGCCCAAACCATCTCGTGGTTTCCCTCATTCATCTCTTTGCACCCTACCTTTACTGCCTGGCTCTCAAGCAGAAATACTGAGCAGTAGAAAAAAAAAAATAGAAAATAATGTTCCTGAAAAAAATTACAAAATGGTGTTCTTGAGAAAAAGTTATAAAATGGGTGTTTCTGACAAAAGAATATAAAATACTGTTCCTGAAAAGGAACATAAAATGTTCCTGACCACAAAAATACAAAACAGTTCCTGACCAAAGAATAGAAAATAATGCAGTTTTACCTGAAAGTCACAGGAGAGATTTTCCCCATCAAGGCATAGGCTGTGACACTCTGCAGGTGGAACAGGACTCCATCTATCAGGAGGAGAATGACAATATCCTGGTTGTAGCTGAAGCTCCTCCCACTTTTCCCAATCACAGGCACATCCTAAATGGCAAAAAAAAAAAAAAAAAAAAAAAATTATTTGAACTCAAAAATCCTTAGAGAAACTCAGGCTTCCTGGATTAACTCATGTCTATATTAAATGATTTCTTTTACAATTTTTTCTTTTTTACTCCACCAATCTCTTGCAAACTTTGGGTGAATTGCATTTCAGGCTGATTTGAAAAAATGGGAATGATGACAGGTAAAATTTTTGTTGCACATTCACAATTAAAAAAAAACCAAAAATACCTAAACCCTTAAACCCTAAATTCATTAAAATAATTAATTCAAATTACCATGAAAAATATCCAAGCTGGAATAAGCATAACCACAGCAGCAGCACTTGTGTAGAACTGAAGCTCTGGGGCTCTATAAAGGAGAAAAAAAATTGCTAAAATGATTTAAAGCTTCCTTTTTCAAAGCAAAGTCAGTGGTTTGCTCTCAGGGACTGAAGCTAAAAGGTACAAAAAAAAACAAAAGTAGCTTTTTATTTCATGGTAAAATACAAATATATTGTTAAAGGTGATTTTTGACATATTTTGAATACTTACGAAAATCTGTATTTATCTCCACTGAGTAGTTTTTTGGAAAAGACGTTTTGCAAACTGGAAAAGAAAAATTTAAAAACCAAATCACCATTTAGCTGTATTTTAAGACAAATCAATCAATCCATTTACCCTTAGAAGGGTAAATATTTTCTTTAAGTATAGAAAGGAGTTTGGCCTAATGAAGTTTTATTATTTAATCTCAATAATGTTGAGATATGATGCTGTATAGATATGAGAAAGCGAATAATTTGCTAAAAATGCATTTTCAATAACAACATTTCAATGCACTGTACAGAATTAACTATGTTAAACAATTTTCTTGCATCTCCTCATTTTAAAAAAAAAGGTTTTTTGCACCCCCAGAGCTGTCCTGGTGCCTCACCAGTCCATGATGTTGGTGGAGAGAGCTGCAGAGAAGCCCAGGATGTTGAAGCTGATTTCAGTGGCTGTGCACAGAGCCAGCCCTCCCATCACAGGGATCAGGGAGAGATTCACCAGCAATCCTGCAGAAGAAAAGGGCCAATCTCAGTTTAATGGCTGCATTTTTAATGTATGCCACACTGGGGTTGGAGAGAATTTTAAATTCTGAGCAGCAAGAAAAAAGTATCATACTGAATTTCAGTTATTTAAAGCCACAATCATTTCTTGACAGAAAAACAACAAAAATGCCCTTACACCAAACCCTTTTTAATTCCACATCCTCATTGTGTTCAGACTGATTCTTCCAGCTGCATTTATTACATTTTAGTGGCCATTCTTTGACCATGGCCATTAAAAAAGAGAGTAAATAAATCTCATTTCAGGACTCACCAGTGTATTCCCCCAAAATCATCCGGGACATGATGACAGTGAAAATAGGAGCAGAGCTTTTCACAGTTTCTGCAAATGAAACCGCCACATTCTTCAGGCTGACCAGGCCCAGGACCACTGTAGCAAATCTGCAGCAGAAGAACATTACAAGAAATTAATTTTAAAAATGAAGGAATTAATTAGTGCACCAGAAGAAATTAAAGTAATGCTTCCAGAGCTACCCTTAGACACCCAGCATAAAAAGAACTGCACTGTGATTTCTCCTGCACCTGCAAGGTCAGATCTATTTCTTTCAGCTTTGGCTTAAACATTATTTATTTAAAGCAAATAAAGGCACCTTAGGTAACAGTGCAATGTCTTTGGTTGCAGAATAGATTTCCAGAAAACAAATTTACTTTTTAACAAACTCCAAGGTTCAAGTGACCATTATTTAAGCCAAAATTTTCAACAGGCTCAGTTGGAAAAGTGAAAATCTTCTGAGAAGCAGTAATGCACAGAGGAAACTTTATCTGCAGTTATCCATCTTTAGTGTAAATTAGATATGCCACACAATTACCACAGTTTAAACAATGAAATTAATTTAATTTATTGCTTATTTGATTATTCTTTATCAGTTTTGCAGGGTAGAGGAAACAAACCCATGAATTTTTATTCCCTCCTAGACCACAAACTGATACAATCCCAGCACCCAGCAAATATTGACTTTTCAAAAGATGAATGTGAATAGCCTGGATCACTTTTGAGGCAAAAGGCTGGCAAATACTATTGCACTAAACAAACATCAGCCTCAAATCAGAGCAGGAAGAAAGTAAATGGAAAGAGAAGTGTGCTCTGAAAAAAATGCAAATGTGATGAGAAGGCAAGGCAGCCAAAAAATTGACATCTGGGAAAAGGAAAAACAGCAAATAAAAATAAGATTATCCTGGGATATTTCTGGGGAGGGGAAAAAGGTGTATACCCCAAACACCTCCTCAATAAAAATGAAAATACAGTTTTGTTTGGAAAACCACAAATCTTAGCACAGATAGTGCAGGAAATCTTCCCCATTTA
Organism: Chaetops frenatus; assembly: GCA_013400775.1. Lineage (NCBI taxonomy): Eukaryota > Metazoa > Chordata > Aves > Passeriformes > Picathartidae > Chaetops > Chaetops frenatus. The sequence continues at coordinate 428,603 of VZTR01015511.1, forward strand.
CCTCATTAATCCAACAAAGAGCATGATCATGATGAAATTGGGGGGGTAGGAGATGCGGGTTTTGTGCTGGTACAGACAGCAGGGCACAAACATTTTGATGCAGCCAATGAAGGTGGTGGAAAGCATTTGAACAGCACCTAAAGGAGGATCAGAGAGGGGAAATAAAGTCAGATCAGAAGCTGGAACACAATAAATCAAATTTCATGAGGAAAGTTCTTACACAAACTTCTGTGGAGTATTTTTGGCAGTTAAGAAATCACTGTGTATATTTTTTATATTCTCACAAAAGCCCCTTACTTCTACATCTAAGCAAGGCAGCACAATAAACCAGATGTTTATAACCTGTTTCACAGATGAACTCTCCTTTGTTTGGCCTCTTAAGAAGAGAAAAAAGAACTGAAATGGCCATTGGATAGTGGAGATCACCAAAGGCAACTCTTGCACTGCACAGCTCTGGAGAGCCTCAACAACTTACTCAAAATTTGATCTTTTTTTAAACTCTCCAACAGAGAAAACAAAAAAAATGACATTATTTCCCCCTTAAAGCTGCTCTACAAGCATAGTTTCATCTTTCAGCAAGTGGAGGGAAGGGCAGTGTCAGAAACCACTTTAAAGGCCAAAATCCTTCCCTGCATGAAGCATTTTTCACTTCAGCTGAACCATTCTCTCCCTCAGCTTTACATGGGATGATCTGGTATTGTCAAATCTTAGGACCATGGAATACCCTGAGCTGGAAGGGACCCACAGGGATCACCCAGCCCAACTCTTATCTCTGCACAACAATCCCACCCGGTGCCTGACAGCATTATCCAAATGCTCCTGGAGTTCTGGCAGGTTTTGGGCTCCCATTCCCTGGGGAGCCTGTTCCAGTAAAACAAATAAATCTCTCCCAGGAATTCAGGTGTGAGGAAAAGCAGGGTACCTAGCATGCTGGGCTCTCCCTCTAGCAAAGACAGAATGTATTTGTTAAGGAACAGAGTGCAAAAGCTGAAGAAAAACCACGAGGTGAGGTAGATGAGAGCGTGGGAATTCCAGATGCCCAGGTCGGACTCGATGACTGTGGTCTCTGTGATTGTGATTTTCAGGACATTCTCCTCTGGCAAACTGTCACTGCGAGCAATCACAAATTTCTCACTCCTGTTAGCAAAGAGGGAGCCCAGCTGGAACAGGGATTTTCCCTTTGGCTTCTCCTCCAGCTGGGGAGGACTTGGGGCCTCCGGAGTCGGGACATTTGTCACGGCCGACATGGTGAGGTGAAGAAATGAATCTTTGTCCTTCACACAGAGCAACACTGACACAGCAGTTGTCGAAACAAAAATGTCATGTGGTTAATGCTTCATCTCCCAGGGGCCTGGAAAACTGGGCTTGGTCCTCCAAAGAACATCTTGCAGGAATATAAACTCCACATGCTTCTTCATGTGGGCTGTTCCCTGTTTTCTGCCTAAGAGGGGAAAAAAGGGAAGGAAGGAAAAAATGTGTGTGACATTTTACATCCCTAATGCAGCAAGGACAGCACATTTCACCTGCACTTGATGAAAGATAATATTTCAGACAGGATTTTGAACTCCTAATGTCTTCATGCCAAGATTAAGCAACAAAAACTTACCTTAGGGAGGTTTTTTATTCTAAAATAGCTCATACACACACATCAGACTTCGTGTTTTTATGACCTTTTTCCTCTGGAGCACCTCAACACAGCCTTTCCAGTTGTAACTAATTCCTCTTCCAGATTCTACAGTGTCTTTGATCTCAGTCTGTCTTTAACTACTCCCCAGAAAAATCTTCCCAACCCAGCAAATCCAAGCAGGAGCCTCTGCCCTTAGTACTAATTAACCTGTTATCAACCCGGGTCAAAGAGAACAATCAAGGGCTGTAACTCCCAGTAATCACAGAGCTACCTCAGTAAATGTATCCAGATGGAAAAAGCAGGGAAATACATCCAAGAGCTTCCCAGAGTAGTTATCTATTTAATTGCATGGGAATAATGCAAGCTTCCTCCTTCTGCTGTACTTTGCAATTCAATATTAGCATTTGCAACTAATTCTTAAAGCCTTTTCCACAGACTTGGCAGCAAAAGGCATTAAATGATTAGCAACCAGAGCTTTTTTCTTTTACAAATTACAAAAAAATGTGGTAAGTTACAGTAGCAGAGTAGAGGGAACACCAAAACCACTCTGTGATCTTGACTCCTCTCATAATCAATGGCAAAAGAAATACAAGAGTTGTAACAAGAGCTACTGCACCTGCCCTGATCTTGTGAGCAGTTCACACTATTTTCTTTCTTAAGATTTTATTTTTAATGCATTTTAAATGTCCAATGTGACATCTCAAATAAATCACAAAGAGGTACTAAGGAGTTAAATACCTCATGTCAGTCTCAGCATCCTACACAGCAGCTACTTCACAGTGAAATTTTCCATTCCTCACATTCTTTAGTTGCTACAGCCATGCACTTGAGATTTCCATCCCTGTGTCCTTATCTCTTCCCATTTTCCAGGAATTCATGCCAGCAGCACACTGAGGTATGGGACCCTCTGACACGAACTTGTGGTAATCCAGTTTAACACAAAACTTCGACAAGAGATACACATTCTCCAAGAGAATTCGTTAAGAAAAATGGATTTTTGGCTCCTCCTCCTTTCCCAGGTCATTAAAAAAATACTCCTCTACATTCCAAATAGTTAATTATCACAGCGTTTAAAACGTCCTTTCTGTTTATACAACTTAATTAAAACCAAGACTAATTAAGCACAACTAAAGCCCCACCCTCAGCAGCGCTGCAATATTGGATTTGATATCACTGATTCCACACTTGGCAGGAAACATAACAGCAAATAAGAACCAAACTACTCCCCTAAATTACTGACCTGCTGGCTTAAATCAACTGGAAAGTCTAAATGGGCTGAAAGAACTCTCCATCTGGAACTAATTCAGTCTTCCTCCCTCAAGGCCAACCAGCAGCTGATGTTTACCAACAGATGAAAACGTGGCAGTGGTTGGCAGTTGTTTCCCTTGGATTACACACAAAGACTCAATCTTCCAACTCAAAAGGACCAGCAGCGTGAGTGCCTCTTAGACTTCCTGTATCTTCTCCAACACTTAACTACACTACCAGTAACAATGTATTACAGTGGAAAAAATATCCACAAAGAACTTTAGAAAGCCGGCTTTCCACAAAAAAGAAACTAAAGGTCAATTATGTTGCAAGGGTTTGAGAAGCCAAGGCTGATCTGACAGTGAAAAAAACAAAGGTTTGTATCGATGACCCTTCATCTGTTACGCAAAAGGTCACCGAGACATTGCTCCCAACGTAGCAAATGCACAAAATTCAGCACCCTGAGCAAGCCATGAACATTAACACTGCTTCGCTAACGGCATCCGAGATGTTACAAACATTGTAAATACAACTGCAGAACGACTAAAAGAGAAGATGCTGAAAGGCTGAAGCTCCTCTGTGGCACTCCAGCTGTGTTTCTGCTCAGCCACTGCCAGAGCCTTCCCCTCGCATTCCCAACCGGTTCTCTGCAGGCCATTCCCGTTCCCATTCCCGTTCCCATCCCCATTCCCATTCGCGCTCCCACCCGTGTCCCGGTGCCCGCAGCTCCCGGAGCATCCCGAGCTGGGTTCGGAGCCTTTCCCGGGAGCTCCGCGGTCCTTCCGACCCAGCCCTCGGGCCCAGGGGCTTTCCAGCACCGCCGCCCTCCTGCCCGGGCCCAGCTCGGGATGCTCCTCCACGGCAGCGCCCGCCGCTCCCCATCCCTCCTTCCTCTCCACCCCTCCCTCCGTCCCTCCGCTCCCGGAGCCCTCAGCGCATCCCGGCCGGCACCTGCGCGCTCCCCGCTCGCTGCTGCCGCAGCTCCGGCGCTCCCGCGGCTCCAGCGGCACCGGGCTCCGGTAACAGCGGGCAGCAGCCGCCCATCCCCTGCCGTGCCCGGAGCCTGGCCGGGCCCCGGGAGCCGAGCGCCGGGCTCGCCCCTTTGTCACTGCGGCGGCGGGGAGGCCGTTTTACCAAAACCACGAGGAAACCAAGGAAAGCAAAAAGGGGGTTACGGGGCACGCACAGCCGGGTGGAACTGCGCAGAGCGCCTCGCTGCGGGCCGCCCCTCCATCGAGCCGGGCGGGATGTGCAGCGCCCAGGGGACCCGCGGGGCGGAGGGGCGGGAGCGCGGCGACCCCCCCAGCCGGGAGGAGCTCAGGCAGCGCTTCCCGCCCGTGCCGGGGAAGTGACGCGCGGGCCCGGCCCCCGGAAGCGCCGCCGGGACCCCTCCGCAGCCATGTAGGGCCCGCGGCCCGGGCGGGACNGGGGCGCCTCCCCGCGCTCCCCTGCGCCTCACCTGCGCCTCACCTGCAGCCGCCCGTGCTGGGGATGGGGGGGTCGCGGGCGGTTTCCCCCCGCCGTGAGGGTGGTACGGCCCCCTGACGGCCCCGCTCTCTCTCCCACAGCGGCGCCGCGGCCCCGGCGGGGCCGAACCTGCCTAACCTCACCCCGCGGCACCGGCAGCTCATCCCCACGCCCTGCGGCCCTGTGAGTACATCTCTGCTGGCGTGGGCAGCTCGCCGGTGTCCTCGACGTTTCTC
>VZTR01015511.1:433209-460468 GCA_013400775.1 Chaetops frenatus
AAAAACATGGCTCAAATGTGTGTCCGAAGCCGGGTGGATCAGAGAGGTCGGGTGTCCGCACGCCGAGGGTTGTCCCAACACGTAACTCTGGAGGCAGCATCGCGGAGTGTCCTGACCTGGAAGGGACCCTCAGGATCATTGATCCAGCTCCTGGCCCTACACAGACACCCCAAAATCCCATCCTCTGCATCCCTGAGAGCTCCTGGAGCTCTGGCAGCCTCGGGGCCGTGCCCGTTCCCTGGGGAGGCTGGGTAGTGCCCACCCCCTCTGGGGGAAGAACCTTTCCGATATCCAACCAAACCTGCCCTGGCCCAGCTCCAGCCGTTCCCTGGGTCCTGTCCCTGTCACAGAGCAGAGCAGAGATCGGACCTGCAACCCCTGAGGGCCCCCTCAGTCTCCTCCAGCTGAACACGCCAAGTGTTAAGTTCCTGCGAGGATGTTGCTCCACATGAAGTATTTTAATAAAAGAAAAGAAGGACCTTGCCTTACTGAGAATGCTGACCCCGTCTTTACCATTTTCTAAAACGAAGAGTGTGGGAAAATGTTATTTCCATGCTTTGACAGGTGTGTATGTGGGCAGTGGCAATCTCTGTGTCAGGAGATGGATTATAACACCCTTGTGAGGCACCAAGAAAAGCAGAAGACAGGCTGTGGGTATAAACCAGGACAGTCTAGGCTGAGATTAATTATAAAATAAAGCTAGACTTCTCCCCTCCTCAGCAGTTTGGGAGTTTCAATTCAACTGTGGAGTTTCTCTTCCTTTTCCCAAAGGAAGCCCTGCAACTGCCTCATTTACCCCATTCACCTCAATGTGCTTTTGTGGAACAGCAACAAGTTTGTTCTGCATGATGTGTTAAAGAATTTTCTCCCTTTACAGATAAAGCCATGTTCAGAGCTCTCATTCCCTGTGAAAATCTACTTCTGTGTCACTATTTTGTCCCTGCTGAGTGTCATAGGGCTGACCATTGAGACACTGGTGCGCCAGACTGAGGAGGATTTCACCATTTCCTTCATTCAGTTGGTTGGAGTTGGTAAGAAACCCAGTTTGGATGGAATAAATAATAATAATAATAATAATAATAATAATAATAATGTGATTAAGCAGCAATTGAAGTTTCTTATATAAGAGGTACTGTTCAGCTGTGCCAGAAAAACTCACCAGCTCCTATTTTAATGTCTGAGCCATAATATGCTGGGAATTCAGGTGTCCACAGTCCAAGCTTCCTTCCTTGGGTATTTCCAATTAAGCTTCAGTAGAAACTTCTTGGCTCCGTTTGTATTAAACAGAAATTAACCTGAAAATAACAAACTCGAGGATTTCAGGAAATTTCATGTGCATATGCCATCTCTGCAAAAAGCTTAATGACCAAAAAAGAGTTTATTTTCAAATTTGTACAGATTTCTGTGGATTTATTAGCTGAGTTTGCAAAACAAGGAAGTACCATCTTAAGCCTTTCAGGTCTTCCTGAGGTCACGTCCAGAAAATCATGTGATTCACTTTGTAATTTGCCAGTCATTTTCCATTTTCTCAGTCGATGTTAAGGGCAGTGAAAAAGGAAGTTTATTCACTGAAGGTTTGTTTAGAGAGCCTGAAGTTATTATTTAATTTGAAAATTTGTACAACACTGTCCCCATGCCCCAGCACAGCAAATGTGGATGAGTTGATGTGTGGAATTAAGGAAGCAGCACTTTGGAAAAAGAAATCTGTTGTTATTTTGGCTGTGTAAGAATTAACCAGTGTTTGCAGGAGCGTCCTGTGAAAGAACAAAACCTTTGCCTTATTTAAGTCTTGCAAAAAAGGCGTAAAATTCACAGTGACAGCTCACTGAGAGCTTGATGTGTTTTATAAAAACCAGAACCTTTCCTAAACCAGTTCTTTTTTGGATTATAGTTTGCAGGGTGGAGCGTTTGAAAATTTCCACAATTAAATAAACTGAATCCAGTCCAGGTTCAGTTCCACACATAAACCATGTGCAGTGGCCAGACAACACAGGCAGCACTGTGGAGGGGTGTGTGTGAGTAATAAACTGCTTTTTAGTCACCTGAGTTACTCTGGGAAGATGATTTGATTTCAGTTCTTTAATAAAAATGGTGCTGTTTCATTTAATTCAAATAAACAATTAGACATAATGTTCAATGTAGAACTCATAGAATAACCCAGCCTGGCTGCCAGTTTGGATAATCCACTGCCATTTTCATGGTGTAACCTCACAAGTAATAAAAAAATTCTAACTGATTATTTAATTTCTTGCATGCTAAACACAGTGGGGAGTATTTTAATTACCTGATTCAAGCTCCTTGGTATGAACAAAGACTGAGGAGCCTCAGGGACACTTTGATCCTTGTGCTTTGGCTCCAAAATTGGGAATTTTGCCCCTGTTTGAGCTGGCACTCACACTCCCTGTTGTCCCCAGTGTTCTGTGTGTATTATGTGAGCAGGGGGATCCTGCAGGAGAACCGCCAGGAGCTCATTGTGTTTGTGCTCTCCATCCTGCTCGTGATGCTCCGCTCCATCATCAACTTCACCGTGCTCCCTGCTGAGCAGAAGCCAAAACTCCTGGTCAGTCTCCTGCTTTTAATCAGCTTTTCCTTCCCCCCCACAGCTTGGGTTTGAAAATCCATCATTGGCAAGGCAAGATCTGTGCCAACACAGATTATGTCTTTTATAAAAATATACAAATTATGTATCTATAACTGTTACTGATAGCAGAGAATCAGGCTGAATTATTCCTGCCAAACAACAAAATGTGCACACCTACAACTGCAAATCTTCTCTGAGCTATTCTCTGAGTTTCCTTATGGCAGCACCCAAAAATAACAGAAATAGCAAATAATTACAAAAAATTGCTGCAAAATGTATCCTTCACTTCACCTGCTCTGCTTTGGATTTCCCTCTGTGAAATTTCTGGCCTGAAGTCACATAATCTAATTCCTAGAACTGGAATCCCCAGTCTGTAGGCACAGCCATTACCTCAGTGCTCATAAATGTATTTTTATGAGGTTTATGGGAACCTGCAAGGAAACAGAAAGATACAATAATGCCACTGCAGGTTATCTTGTTTGCATTTCATAGCAGTAAAAATTTATTAAAGGATTGTATTCTAGGCTTTACTAAGGTCTGTAGTTAAATTTCCACTTGCTGTGCTTCCAGGAAGTGCTTTCTTTTTATCACATATTTCTCAACAAGGTGCTTCCCTGCTGTAAAGTCATCCAAAAATTTCTTTTCAGCAGGAGAGGTGTCAGGCAAGCAAGGGAGATGCAGCAAAGCAGCTTTCATAAATTCATTTTATTTATCAATTGGACATTTAGTTAAACACACTTTATCTGCAGCAAACTGGGCTGGTAGGGCCAATAAGGAACAGGCATCAAAGAAATGCAGGTTACTTTTAAGGTGCACAGCCAAGTCATCAGTTTAAATATTAAACAAGAACTTTAAAGGAAAGCCTGGTGTAAATGTAAAAAGTATTACTAGGGTTTTTTTTACTACTCTAGCTGTAACTGGATTACTGTAGCTCTGCTTCCTGAGCTAGAATAATTTCTAGTTATAAATATTTTCATATCAATGTAATTCTGAAGGACATTTTGCCATTTGAGCCATCCTTAAGGCAGCTGACATGGAGTGTGAATTCCAGCAAAGTGGATACAAACAGACAAAACCCTGTGTTTCTTGGAATTTTACAAGTCCAGCATTGAGAATAACCCCTTGTCCCTGCTGGAATCAGTGGGAAAGGTTGGTTTGCTCCAACAGGAAGCTCAGAACCACAATCTCCATGAAGATCTTGTTACTCCTGTCTGTACATCCAGCTGAGTTCCTGCTCTGGCCAGTGCCATCCCTGTTTCTCTCCCCTGCAGGCCCGTTTTGTGCTGATCCTGCTGGTGGGCGCCTTCGATGTGATCTGTGCCCTCATCCTGATCCAGAGCCAATCCATGATGGCATTCCGGGTGGGAGGTGCCCTGGAGAGCCTCCAGTCCCAGTACTTCATGCTCAACCTCTGCTTTTCCATGCTCACTTTTGATCTGCAGGCACAGGTACAGAGCTTCCCCTTTTTCCCTGTTATTGATGATATCTTGGACTGGCCAAGCTGAAGTATTCATTTCCAAGAGCAGTCCTCTCTCTTACCTTTATTAATATTAACTTAATAATGCTTGTATCTCCATGTGTTTGCCTTAGCTTAGCTGAAATCCATAAAAATGAATCAAAATACATTTTATCATTGTCCTGCACAAAAGGAGAACTGACTCTTGCTTTTGGGAAGTTTATCCATAAAAATGCAGTTGCATCCAGGAGCTCCAACCTACCCATGGCCTCCTGAAATAAGCAAGGTTATTCCTGCCCATCCCAGCCTCCAGTCTCCTGCTTTCCAGCTGCCTCCTACACTGAGGAAATTATTCTGGGGTGGGAGAGGGGAACTTGACCAGCAGGGCAATGAGACAGAAAATGAAGTTACAGATGGGGGAAGTGAACCCAAGATCTGTTGCTTCTGTAGCCATCCTTCATCTTTACTTACTGCTGCATTAGAGAAGCTTTATCTGCCCCCCCTGTTGTTGCTGTTTATACAGGGAAGTACCTCTGTCCTTGCTTCCCGTTCCACGAGGAATAATTGCAGCTTTCAGACCCGTGCCCAAATTGCTGTTGCAGGGAGTTTGTGGCAGATATTTTTTGGTGGGGCTGCACAGTCTCCAAGCAGTGATTTCACCCAAGCTTTTCCTCCCCCAGCTGTGCCTTTGCATCCTCCTGATCAGCCTGCACGAGGTCACCCTGCTGCACAACATCATCTCAGCCACGGGTGTCGTCTGGGGCTGCCTGAAGGTCACCGTGGGCATCACTGCAGTGAGTGTCTGGCTGCAGGGGACACCAGGGACACACAGCCCCTGGCACTGCCCAGCCTCACCCCAAGGGATTCCCACAGGCTCAGGGAAGGGAGCCAGGATGGCAAAAAGCAGAGCACCAACAATACTGAAGCCAGGTTTTGTCTCTAAATCTGTGTCTGAACTGAGCACATGGAGTGAAACGATGTCACGCTGTCATTGGGTCATTCTGAGGGACATTGTGTTAGTCTCAGTCCTTGATCTCCTTAATGAAACCTGGAGGATCACACTGCCTTCAGTATTTCTACCTCTGCCAAGGCTGGGTGAAACTGGGAGCAATCCCCCAAATTATTACAGTGGTACAGACACAGTGAGGCCTTAAATCTGTAAGAAATGACACCAGAAAGATGAGGGGTCCTTTGCTGGGACATCTTCAAAGCTCAGGGACAATTTCCAGGTTAACCTAAAGATTTGTGAACCTGAAATGTCATTTTTTCATGTCAGACTGAACCTCCTCTGAAATCTTGAGGATCTGTTCCAAGAATGATTGCAGAATCAGGGCTAAAGTACATCAGATAAGTGAGTTTTTTATTACCAGGAAGGACTTTAGGGGTTTTTTGGGGTGGACATTGTCTTAGGCCCCTGGAGTGTTTGCTTTAGTCATTCACAGAAATTCCTGACAGCTGAAATACATCTTCCTATGTGTTTTGATGTCTTTCCTTGCTAAAATTATGCTTTTTAAACACATTCCCCCAAACACAGGTTTGGGTTTAGGGGGAATGTGGTGCTGATCAGATGCATCAAACAATGGCTGTCAATCCTAACACTGGCACAGTCACTGCTCTCGCTCCCAGTGACTCAGCTGCTTTTCCTTCCTTTGCTCAGATCTGCCCTCCCAGCTCAGGGCTGCTGCAGTCCCTTTCTGCTTTTCCAAGTCCCAGGGTGAACTGTGAAGAAATTCTCCTGACACTTCAATCCTCTTGCTTCTCCCACATTTCACTCCTCAGTGACTGCACTTCTCTTTAGTAAAAAAAAAGGTGGAGAAAAAGTCACAGGGAACTTTCAGGTTGTAACCTGTGAAAACATTCAGCTGTTGTAGAAAATCTGAGTGTGCCCAGAGAGAAAGGTCACCTTCACTCAGCTCAGGGGAAAACAGAGGCTGAATTTCCTGCTAAAAAACACAGAAGAGAAGGCAAGTGGAGAGCAAAGCTAAAACTGAGAACTCAGCCTGACCAACACTTGGAATGCTATGAAAAATCAATTATGTGTAGCTTTTTAAAAATATATAACAACACCTTAAAAAGCTGTATCTCATATTATTTTACAGATTTTAAAGGAGCTGAAACCTCTGGTGTGGGTATTTCTGATTCAGAATATGCCTGAGGTGGTTTATCTCATCTACCTGCTCTACACGGTAAGGGGAGCAAGGCTGGGGGCCTCATCTTCATCCTCCTCAGGCCCCCAAGGTGCTGCCTCACCCCTTCCCTGCAGCTCCTGTTGGATTTAAAGAAGAGCAGCAGGCACGTCCTGCCCCTTCAGGATCAACTTTTCAGGACAGGGACCGTGTCAAGTTGCTCTTGAACTGATTAGAGGGAGAGGCTCTGGAAGGCCCTGCAAAGAATGATGAGGGAAAGATGAAAGAAAATCTTGGTCAAGATACACAACTCCTCAAAAATGCCTCCCTTCCTTCACAAGAAGCTTCAAGTGGTGCCAGAGCATTTGACCAGGGCTCAGCTGTATTTTAAAGAATCTCTTTGGCAGAACCCCCAGCTGTCGATCCTGATGTAGCCAAAACAAGGCAGTGCAAACCCAACAAACTCCAGTTTGGGGCAGATTTTTGGCTCTGTAACACTGACAAAACCTTTATCAGTGGGCACCTCCCACAAGATGTGTGAAAGAAGGTGAGGAGAGAGGAGGGCAAGGGAAGCCAGGCTGTTCATGCTGGGCAGGGCTGGAATGCTGAGAGCAGCCAGTGCTTCTCATCCTTCACATCCACAGCCCCAGACACTGGGCAAAGCTCAGGGGCTGCAGCCACCCCCAGCCTCAGGGATCCATTTATCAAATGGATCTTCTTATTCCAGGCCTGTTTGAGCTGGCAGAGCAAAGCAGGACCCCACAGTGCCTGTACATCATAAAATCAGAAAACTGAGATGCTTTCCAAGTGACCAGTTGGGTTTGTTTTTTTCTTCCCTCCAATTACCACCTGGTGACTCCTCTCAGAAATTCAGTGGTTGGTTGCATGTTGTGGCTTCCAGGCTTTGTGGCAGGAGGTATTGACGGTTTTGTGTCTCCCTTTTCCTGCAGGTGATAAAGGAGTGGGGCAAAGGCAATTCTTACACGCTGGAAGCTGCTTTCATCACAGGCTCCTGCATTTCTGTGGCAATAAAATCTGTTCTGTTCTGGGCTCTGGTTCATGTCTACCGCAGCTTCGGGCAGGGGCTGAGGGAGAGAAGTAAGTACCCCAAAAATTCCCTGGGAAGGGTGGAGCCTGTTGCATCACAGTCACAGGGAAATAGCCAGGAAAATCCTCAGGGATGGCCACAGGAAAAATCAGATCCCCAGTCAGGCAGTTCTGCAGCCTCAGAATTACTGGGCTGCCAAAGCTCAGAAGTTGGGTGGAACAGATGTGGCTCTTCCCTGAAGAAAGCTGACATTAAAAGCTGCTGCCAACCTGAGCAAGAACTGCTGCTGTCCAAAAAATCCCACCTGTGTGAGCAAATCTCTGTCTACATGCAGTATTTCTATCACACTGTGTAATACAGAGACAGTAGCGGGACCTGAGAGCCACTGATGTGACATAACCCAAAACTCCTGTCCCTTGAGGGTCACTGAGTCACTGACAGCTGCCTCTGTTCCCACAGTGTTTTCTTCCTATGGAAGGATCAACTCCTGAGCCCTCCTCATGCCCTCCTGCAGCTCTCCCACAGTGAAGCCACACCAGGAGCTCCTGACCAAGGACCTGCATCCAGGATGGCAATAAAGGGTCACTTTCCCAGGATGGAGGAGGCTCAGGAAAGTGTCACACTTTTCTTGGAGCAGTGCAGGTGGGACAAAACATGCTTGGGAAATTCGCAGCTGATCCTGCTGACAGGACAAAGCATCTTTCATTCCTTTTCCTCTGCTGCTGTGGAAGCACAGGGGGTTCACATGTGCATGTGAGTGGTGAACGTTGCTCCTTTCTTTCAATGCTTTTTGCCTGGATAGACACAAACATGAAGGAAATTTGCACCCCCCATCCTCTGTACCCGAGTCTAGAAGTGGATTGTGCTGCCATCATTCCTCAGCTTGGATCTGCTGCTGGGCAGGTCCAGCCCTGATGGCTTGGTGACAGTGGTGTCCCCTCTCTGGGACTCCTTTTCCTCCTCTGGCTTCAGAATATTTCAATTTTTTTTTTTTTTAAATCCCAGCTACACATGACAATTACTCACTGTAACCTCCCCCCTCCCTCAGTGTAACCAAGGTGCCATTTCGTACCAGGGGAACTGTTACAATTAAGCCTTTAATATTGTAATTTATAAGTTTGGTATTTTATTGACTGGAACCTTTAACTACTGGCTATTTTTTAATAAAGTATAAGCACAGTTCATGTGTGGGTAATTATTTCACATAGAACAGCACCAATTCAATGGGAAATCCCTTACAAAACTGAGTAGGAAAGAGGTTGGGACTGGAATTCATGGGTGCTGTGGACAAAAAGCAATTAAAGTTAAAAATATATTGCAGCTTATTAGGGAGATTTACAAGGATTCTATCACACCTGCTGTAAATTCTTTTTTTTCTCATCTTAGCCATCTAAATCAGAACTTCTGTTACAAATATGTATTTTTTTCATTCTGATCTCCTAAACCTGACTCAAATCTACTTTATCTGTAGCCCAAGGGAGGCATGAAGAGGTTAAGGGTGTGTGGCCAGACTGCAGGGGCTGACAGAGCAGCAGCTGACTCTGTGACCTCATCCCACAAGTCCCAACGGCATTAGGGATTGTTGCTAGAAGAATTAAACATTTAAACATCACAATGAAACCTTTTCAGTCCTTCCCTCAGCCAAGCTCAGGCAGCTGGGCCTGCCCAGAGCAGCAGGGGAAGGCTCAGCTCTTGCACAAAGCCTGTGCTGGGGCAGAATGAGGTGCAGGAAGTGTTTCATGGCCAGGTCACCATGTCACTGCCACAGAAACTGCTCTGGCCATGGACAGCAAAGAGTTTGTCACCAGCCAGGCATGAGAAGGTGGAAAACCCTCTCCAAGGTGCCTTGCAAAACATAAACTCCACTATAAACAGCTCCTTTACCTGCAAAAGGCATCTCACATCTCTCTCAACTGTTGGAATGAGTTACAGATTAATTATGAAATTATTTAATGCAGCCCAACTGGGTGTACCCAAGATTTGTTTCAACTTGCACATCAAATCCAGCATTTGAGACTTTGGAGGAGAACCTGGTATCAGACATTCAAAAAAAGCCTTGGGTGTATTCTCAGAAAACAGATGCCTCTGTCCCATGAGAAGTATCAAACCCCACACAATTCCAAGCAAGTGATTGTTCCCAATTTTATATTCTCCCCAGTCAAAGGGCAAATCGACAAATCCAACTTTACAAAAAGATTTTATTGAAAGGCTTGAAAAATATTTTGTTTCTCAACAATATTTAAAACCAAGTTTTCAATGCGTTAACAATATGTAACAGGATTTTTCATCTTTTAAAAATTCAGTACTTATTCCCTGCTACAGTTGGTAACAACTTCTTCAATTTCTACCAGAGGATAACTTTTTTCTTGTTTTTTTTTTTTTTTTTTAAAACCAAATTAATTTCCCAGCTTCCATTTTGGCCCTTTATAGACTGATCCTTTATAGATGAAAGGATTTATAAGTACTAGTGACTTACAAACCCTTTTATTAAACACTTTCAATCAGCAAACCCCTTTTAGCACAGTTTAACCAAGTTACTCTGAATAAGCTACATCAGCAAAATGAGGTTTTATTGCCAATAAAGTGAGGTGCATTTCAGCTTTTTTCTGGTTCAGCTCCCCCACTCCTGGAGCAGTTCGAATGCAGAACTCCAGGGCTGCTCCAGCCTCACTCTCCTGCAGTTTGCAGATTAAAAGCCTTGGAAAGGGACTTTGTACACTCAGATAAACTTTGTGATGTATTAACACAGCCTGGGCTGTGAAAGCAGCTGGGCCAGGGAGAATCAAGGCAGCTTTTGGAGGAAAAGCCAGGACTGAAGTCACTGAGTGCCTGCCCTGCCTAAGCCAGGGGCTACAGCTCTGCCTGGGCTCAGCAGCCACCCAGGAAATGCCTTTTCTCAGCAGGAATTCCCTACAAGCAAAGCTGCACAGCCCCAGAGCCAGCAATGCAATTGCAGCAGGTGATAAAGTGAAAGAAGAAATTTTAAGCCAACCCCTAATGTAGATCTAAAGTAGTTCAGTACACTTTGATTACAGATTTCATGACCTGTGCACTCTGAAAATTAAAAGTTCAGCAATTTAGTCAAGAATAGCTTTACTATTATAAAAAGCATAAATAAAAAGTGCTGAATATAGTTTTATCTTTAAAAAATACTAGATAAGGCTCATAAATCATTTCAGCTCTGCAAAATGATTTTCCACTCCCCAGTGTGCCTAGAACTGCTCATTCTCCACTCATCCACACCCTTCTCTAGACACCATATCCTGTTCCTTCTCTCAATTATTGCATGTTTAAATAAAACAGTTCCAAAGCAAAAAGCCTGACACTTTTCTAGTTCAGAAAGTAAACAGTTATCAAATAACTGAATACTCCACTTAGGAAACCCGTAAGCAGCTTCAAAACAGTGATAAAACAATTACTGCAGATTCAAGTGAAAGAGAAATCCCAAAAGCTCTCTGGATATTCTCCAAGATATCCCACAATCCATCTGGTTTTCACCAAATCACACCAATATTCTATTTTACAAAATGTACAAACCAAGTGTTAATTTATATGAACACACTTTCATTGTGATTTGAATCGTTACCCAAGAGTTTGCTTCTCTTTTCTGGAAAAGTGCTCTCACCTGCATTTCATGAACTCAGCCCAGGGCAGCATCCAAAAGGGATGAGACATTATTGAAACCACCAAAGGACAACAGGTCAGGCAGAGTTTGGAAATGAACCCATTTCCCATTTCTACTTTGGACCACAGAAACAACATAAGACAATCATGAAAAAAGTTCAGCAGAGATTCTCATTCGGTTCCCAAGGAAATCCTACCTGAATCAGTAAATTCATTCCTTGGCAAGATTCTGCCACAGAACCTTGTAAGGTTCTGACACTGAACAGCTCCAATCTCTTCCTTTAGTGAGCGATGCAGCAAGACTTGAAAATGCTGAAGTTTGGATAAGATGATCATGAGACTGCACCACAGAGAACATAAATGTAAACATTATCCTTGGGTTTGCTATTTTGCAGTTAAAGTACAGTACAAACCCTTTTCTTCCCCCCCCCAACCAGTTCTTTTGTTGGGTTTTTTAAATTTGTTCCTTCATAAAAGCACATACAATAAAATATATACAGAGAGAAGTTAGAAACGTTTGAAAGCATTTTAAAAAAAGTAAATGTGAGACTTAGAATATCTTGAGTGTGCTGAAGGCACCATTGCTACTCCACTGGGAATGTGTCCTCTCATTTCTCCAGCCCACCAATGCAGAATCCCATCCTGGATTACTCAGCACCAAGAGTTGGAAGGTATCCATGGAAGTTGAGGGCATTCAGGATCTAGAATAGGATATGTTCTTCAGGACAAGAGTGGAACTAGAATTCAGTAGCAAGTGAAGTCCAGATTCTTCTTGAACACTTGGAGAATTATTTTTTTTTTTTTAAACATGATAGTATCTAATGCTACCATTTATCCCAGGGAATCCAACAAAAATAATAAGAAAAACCAACACATGGATGATTCCCTCCAAGAGGAAGTGCAGAGCTATGAATTAGCTCAGCTACAACCCCAGAGAAACATGTAATAATTAATGTTCATCCCTGCTGTTTGTGGGTATTTCCACAGTGCTGACAGCCAAGGGTCAGATGGGGTCAAATGACTGCTCAAACGGGCACAAGAGAGAGAAATGTATATATAAAAAAATATATACTTTTTATTACTAATTCCATCTATTAATAAAAAACATCCTTTGTGGGTGTTTCTTCAGTGTGTCACACTTAAAAGTAAGAAAGTATTTTCTGGGCAAAGTGTATTTAAGATAACAAAGAGGAGCTTTTTTTTTTTTTGAAGAAAGCTCAGAGCCTTTCTGTTCCTAGCAGTCTTAAATGGAGTTACAAATCTACCAAATGAAAGAGGAGATTTTAATGCCACTTTTCTCTGGTGTAGCTACATTCAGCCTACCACAGAACTGGTAAGTTAGAAGTTACAATCAAATCTGCAGATGTGGTTTTTGATATCAGTCAGGAATAATCCACTCTCAGACTGCTCATCTGGAAGGAAATTCACACTGGATTAGAACCATCAGAGCCTTCCACTCCCACTCTTGGTGGGCAGGAAGGAGCACAACCCTTCCCAGCCCCAGGATCTGAGGGACAGAAACCACAAGCACAAGGCAGGTCCGGGGCAGTGCCCACAGCAAGAGCTCCAAGATCCAAGCAGAGGAGGGTTTCTGCCACATTCCACTGCCACCAGCCCTGCTGGGTGTGGGCACTCAGAACTCTTCTTCCTCCACGGCGAAGTTGTTCTGCTTCTTGCGGACGTTCCAGTGCAGGCACTGGGCCAAGCTCTCGAACCAGTCGCTCACGGGGTCCCGGAAGCAGATGGAGGGGAGGGGGTAGCAAGAGGTAGTGATGCTGATACTGTAACAGCACAGGGCAGTCAAGCAGGGACAGCAACAACCTGAACAACCCCAGCCTGTCCCCACCCAGCACAGCACTGATTCACTGTGAACAACAGCTTTCCATGATCAGTCATCAGAACTAAAAGCTGGTCTCAGCTGCTCTGGGGACCTTTCTGTGTCACATCTGTGAACCCCCCCATGGCATCCTGCAGCCCTGGCATCATTCACACAGGCACAAAGGAAACCCTAGGTACCACCTCAGCCTTTCTGTTTCAAGTTTTAAGCAATAAGCCCAAGGATTCCAGGGTGTAACCAAGGGCCAAACCTTGTGTTTGAATCTTTACTGGGCTCCTGAACTACTTTAAAGTTGATCCAAACTCAGAGGAAATAAAATCTCTTCAGGATAGGGGGTTACATTTTCCCTCATGGCAACTTATGTGGGCCAAGAGGAAAAAGGGCACCCTGAACAACAAATCTGCCAATCTCCTTCCCACAGCTGCCTTTAATCACCTCCACCACACCATATTGAACAAAAACCTGAGGGATTTCACACCCTTCTGCTCACTCGAGGCCAGAGGCAGTGACCACAACTGCTCCCAGTTAACCCAGTTTAAACCACATGGAGTTTTCCAGCACCTCACACACACAGCTCCTGTTGGTTTGTATCCTTCAGAAATCCCAAGACTTATCTTGAAATTAAAACTGACATTTTTCTAAAGATATGCCCATCTTCCTTGCCAAGCATGCAATATATTTAGAGAGTCTGAAAACTTCACTGGCTTTTATGGGAAGATCTAAAGAACTTGAGATAGAAATTAAATCCTTTTAGTGCAGTGTGTGCTCTAGGTGTTAGCATTTACAAAAGTTTCTTTCTTCACTGCCAAAAACCCTTTTGGCAGATGCAAGAGAATGAGGGAGCTGCATGAATCAGGATTTTCTATACTTAGAGATAATACAATCAGAAAAAAGGCTTGACCTGTCTCCATGGCATATTTCCTGCCTCTTCCTTCCATCAAACGAAACCCACGCTGTGTTCCTGGCATCTGGGGAGAGCATAATCTGAAAAACAGGAATGAGTTTTGAACTTCAGATCCAGAAGTCAAGAGCAAGGAACCAACACCTCCTCCCTCTGAGTGCAGACCTGAGTCTTTGGAACTCCACAGCTGCACTGGAATGTGCCCCTGTCCATGGCAGCAGTGCAGTAACACCACTCAAGCTCCAAACCTTTCGTTTTTGTTTATATACATCTACTTTTCTATATGGTAAATCCCCTTTTTTATAAGTACGACGTCATAACTCACACAGACCTTCTAGTTCCAGCTAGTTCATGCTTTAATTCCATTACAGGAGCTGACTTAGCTTCTCTTTCAAGATAAATAATGAAGCTCATCCAGAAAAATAGATTTTAGTACATAATGACTCCAAAGCTAACAAATTTAGGAAGTTTGGCTCCTATTTAACACACATTCCTATTAAAAGAATTAACTACCACTGGCCAGTAACATCCATTGACATTAAAGTGTGGGCTGAGAGCAGCCATGAAAAAGCATTGAATTTATGTTGCAGAACAGGAACAAAAAGTCCAGAACACACTCATTTCTCAATGCTAGTCCTATAACATCCCTAGAAGCCCTTCCAAACCAGCTCTCTTCCTACTTCAGCAGGCTGAAGGCAACAGAGACAAGGAAGAGAAAGGAGTTCTTCCTTGCACAAGAGTATTTGTCCAAAATGCACTTTTATCTATTTTATATTCAGGTATTAAATGTCCTTTTTTTTCTGCAACACAACGTTAACAAAAGCTAAATAATGAATTGCAGATAATGCTACCAGTATATACTTAAAATCTGCAATGTTTCTGCATGAAAGGAGAAATTTGGATTCCCTTCAGCAACTAATCATTTACAGGCACTTTAGGTGACATTATATACAATTTTTTCAGAATGCAAATATAGGAGCTCCCATTTTGCAGAATGTTACAGAGCTACAATCCAGTAGGAAAAGAGTAAAGTATTCCACTGGTGGGTAAATTCCTCTAAAGAAAGCCACATTCTTGAACCAGACTTGCTCTGACCCTATTCCAATTGTGAGGAAGCAGGAGCTGCACGGCACTTCCCACCTTCCTCACATTCCTGTGGCCACTCCAGAAGTTTTTAATCCACAAGGAGAAATAAAACAACAGAAGCCAACCTTGAGTTCCACTCCAGCAGGAACCACGATGGGTCTGAAGGACAGGGAGTGGGGGCAGATGGGGGTGATCATGATGGCAGGGACGTTGGGGTGGATCATGGAGGCTCCGGCTGCGGCGGCGTACGCGGTGCTGCCAGTCGGCGTGGACACGATCACCCCTGGGGACAGCAAACAGGGCAGGGCCAGCAGCATTAAATAACCAGAGATTGCAAATCCCACTGCTAGCAAAGTCAACCTCTCCACTTGGATTTCACAGCTGAACTGCAGCCCAACACACCAAGTGAGAAACTCCCCCCTGATCCTGCCATGTGGTTTCAGAAGCTGCATAAACTCAGGTTACACAATTTTGTAATAGGGACTTTCATTTTTTTCTTTCCTTTATTTAAGCTCTAAGTAAGAGCTTTAAAGATTAACTCCGGTCGTTCATGAGTTGTGACTGCCTTCAGCAAATTGCAGATATCCATACCAGTCTTTTCTGAGCTATTTCCTTAGCCTGAAATATAATACCCCAAAAAAAGAGCTACTTGCCCTCACATTCCCATAAACAAAATCTTTGAACACCTCAAAGCTCCCCGCTGGGAATGAACACACCTACTCTTTGCACACTCCTGTCTGCTGTCAGCAGTAAACTGGAGCTCTGTTTCCATGAGAGAAAATCCAGCAGCCTGGCCCTGAGCTGGGGCAGCTGCAGCAGCACTCACCATCTCCTTGCACTGTGGTTATCAGGTGCCCATCCAGAAACACATCCACGTTGGACAGGTAGGAGGAAGGCCCACGATCCACCACAACTTCATTGAGGACCTGCCACGACACCAAACATTATTCCAGCCTGCTGCTGCTGCCTTGGCAATGAAATAAATGTCAAAACAGAACATGTGTTCCAGATCTCCTAAAAATTCTTGCTGATTTAGTACCTGCAAATTAAAGTCTCTTTACACTTCTGTCCTATCAAGCACCAGTTGAAGTTTTCAGGTGTTAAGAATTATTTCCAGGAGCTGGTCACTAACAATGTACAGAACTTTTATTCTCATTTATAAAAATGTTTGGTGTGTCTGACTTTAGAGTTACTACTTGGTTTTCAAAATAGAAGAAAGGTTGGACTCAATCTTGGAGATATTTTCCAGCCTAAACAATTCTGTGAAATTATTTCTCCAGCAAAGTACAAGATCAGCACTTTTGGCTGCACAAAAGAAATGTGTGCAGCAATTCCTCAGCATTTAGAGCACATTGTGAGTTAGAGCAGCAAGGACCAGCCCCACACTGCTGGGGAAAAAGTTTTAATGAAACAAATACAAATTACAAACAATACACTGGTTCTTTTGACTTGTTTTGCCCTCTGACCTGATACTGCATAATTTGCTTGCCCACTTCTTTCTCCAGGTTTGCAGACACCACTCCATTCTCCTCTATCCCATTCTGAACTGTGGTTTTCTCCCTGTGCTCCTTCACCACCTTCACCTTGAGCCTGCTCCGGAGAACAAGAGCTGCATTGCCTGGAGGGGAATACAGGGAAAACACAAAAATGAGATGCTGGCACAGCAAATAACCCCAGCAATGACTAACACACTCTATGAAATGCCATCCATCTATTCCTGAGCTTTCAGCATTCCCAGTTTCTTTCACAACATAATTGGCTGCATTTGGCTGAAGCTCAAAACTAATTTTTAGTAGCAATGAGCAAAATCAAAGTTAAATTTCAAGCCAGTCTCTTCCCACTTTTCTCATTATGTAAAAAGAAAATTTACATTTTATATAGACATGATTAAGATTGGAAAACACTGTTGGGCTCATGTGATCTTCATTAAGACAAAAAGCTAAGCTTAAAGAAAATTAAAGCATTAGAAATGTATTAAAAGACAATATTGTATTATTGTGAGAGTTTTATATATCTTTTCAGGAATCTACCTTGGATGCAACTCAAATAACCTCATACTGAAGAAACAAATTATTTATTTCCTCAAATATTTTATTTGCCTGACCTCTCAGTATTTAAACACTGCACTTTATTTCTACGTTTAGCTGCCATTTAACATAAATTCTACATTATCTTACACTTGTTTACTCCATAAAGTTATTTCTTAGCCCTTTTCCTTTACAGAATAGTACAGAAAGCAGCACTGGATGAGTCAATGCAATGCAAAACTTCTGTAAATTTCAGATACATCTCTGTTAAGATTTCTGTTCATTTCATATACATTTCTTAAGTCTCAAATCTTAAGGGCCAACTTAAAAGAGTTGAGTAAGAAAAAGTAACAAACAAACACCACACCTTGTCCCCTTAAATTTACCTTCTATAACCTGAGTGACTTGGGACTGAAAATTCTCAAAATTAAATGGAGTAAGAAATCCAAGGGATCCCAGATGAAAAGCCATAACTGGAGGTACACTACCCTATCAATAAAGAAAAGAGTTTTAAAGCTATTCAGTCAAAGCAATTCACACTTCAATTAATTGCCTGTAAATATTGTGTCTATTGATGAAACTTCAACTGTGCTTAATAAAAACAACACATTCGACATTTATTTTCACAAGGTAAAAAAGAGGGAATGAAGAACAAAAGACAAATGCTGAACTCAGCAACAAAGTGGGGGAAAAAAGCACTTTTAAATACTTCTACAAGGAAAGGTTTACAGGTCTATTACCCATAAGAACCAACCTGGAAAAGTGAAGAAGCATAAAGCAAGGTCCCATCTCCTCCCAAGCATATGATAAAGTCTATCTGATTGGAGATATCATCATAGTCTAGAAGCAACATTGAAATAAAAATTTTAATTTAAATTTTATCCACAACTTTAATTTCCTAACAAAAATTAGGAAGAAAAATTACAAATTCCACCATGCAAACATTCTCTTACAAATACACAAAAAGCACACCTAAGATGTAACAACTGTATGCACAAAATAAAGTTTTACAAACTTGACCCAACAGCTAAAAAAACACCAAGACAAAAAACCACACTCCAACTGTCCTTTCAAGAAATCATTTCCATACCTTCTCTGAAGGTGCAAAATTTCTTCTTCACTGGTCCAAAATTCTCATCATTAGCTATAGCAGGGTCTTCCAATACTTTTTTTTCTACATACACTATCATATTGTTCTCCTGCAGAGAGAGAAGCTTCTGAGTGATCTATTGACTCTCTCCATAACTTCCACTAATTTAAGGCATATAAATAATATTTTACAGCAGTGTTCTGCATCTGCTGAGTGTTTTTAATGTGTGGTCTGATCCTAATGTGAATTTTGCAGCATGCACAGACCATTTAATAAATTAAAGCCTGGAATATAGATTACATGATACAGCAACACTACTGGGTTCACTCAAGGCTTGGAGGTTTAAGCTTTTTATATCCCACTACTGTAATTAAGATCTGCAAACAGAATGGTAGTTTAAGTTTTAAGCTTCATACTGATCTTAACTTCTGCAACAGGTTTTAGTACAGCCAGTGGCAGTGGGTATAAAGATTTGTTCGCACAAATTCTGCACAGAATCAGCAACTGGAGAGAGCTGAGGTGTAATTTCTATTTTCTCACCTCGGTAAGGTACACACAGAGCTCTTTGAAGGGCTGCAGCAGACTGGCATCACGGATCTTCTTAATCACAAGGACACTCTTAGGAGGTTTGTTCCATGTCAACCGCTGGCTTGCTGGATCCTGAATGTGCCTGGGGGACAAAAAGCCCCAAACATCACCACATTTTGGTCTGACACCTTTCTGACCTGGTAAAAATACATCCACCAGTATGGAGAACACATAGCCCTACACACTAGGCAGGGAAAGGCAATAATTAATACTGCACTGCTACGTGCAGGTGATAATCCAGAATTGATAATTCTGGTCTCTGCTGCCCTATGAACAACCTGTGCCAGCAGGGTTCCAATATCAAGAATGCTGTCAAGAACTAGAGATTGCAGCACTGAATAAACTCAGAACTAGCACCAACTGCATTCAAACAAAAGCCAGTCTGCCTATTTCAGTTGTACTCACCAATTCCATGTAGATATACTGAATGAAAAATTATTCATAACTTGCTTTAAGATCTTCATGTTTCTTTCCAGGGCTCAGGCAAATCCAACAGCTCCAAAAAACTAAAAGGCTGAGGCTTTTATCACTTAATAATAACTGCAAACTCAGAAGAATACATTTTTCTCTGAAATTTTTTTTTTTCCTTCTCTTGAAGTTTTCAATCAGTTCCAATAAAAAGTTGTGAGGCTTTACAGAAAAATGTTGTGTAAAACTTGTATTCCAGATCTTTGAGGCAAGATTTCATAAGGCAAATCTCATTTAAAAAAACCCAACAGGTATTTGACCTCCCATTCTCTCAAGAGCATAAGCCCCCGATCCTTTTTTCACTGAGTATTCATTCAATTCTTCTGCTCATGAAAAAACAGGTTTGCAAGTTCCAGAGCTGCTGATTGTACTGAAAGAGACACTGAACCTTCTCTAACTTAAGGCCACACATAAAAGCTATGATTTTCTGTTAAAAATAATCCCTCCAGTGAGGAGAGTTTAGCAAAATTACCGAGTGCAGGGGAAAAAAACCACCAACAAGGTCTTGCTTGTTTTTAAAAGCCACAAAACCTTGTGTGCAGTAAAAGTAGTTTACAATTTGCTTTTCAAACAGTCCTTGCCTTCAGCAGCCTGGGGGCAGCTCTGCTCGCAGCCCTGCCTGCCCAAGCTTTTCCCTGGCACAATCCCATCCCTGTCCTTATATCCTTGTCCTGGGCCAGCCCCTGGGAGGAGCAATTCCCCAGGTCTGGTGGGTAAACACAACCTGGGCTGGCTTTCAGCTGCCCAGACAGCACCCCAGGGCTCTTTACAGTACCTGGGGAGAACAAGGAAGCTCTGAGTTGCCAAAGGGAGGGATCTGTGTCACAGTTTCCCATGAAAGGGCTGGCTATCACCAGGAAGGTTACAGCCTACACAGGTATATATTTTGGCAAATAAATATTGACTGCAATATCTTATATTTAACTGGAAGAGCAATCAAATAAAACTTTTTTAAAGGGGCAAAAATCACGGTATGGTTTGGGTTGGAAGGGCCTTAAAGCCCATCCAGTCCCACCTTCCACTATCCCAGGGTGCTCCAAGCCCCATCCAACTTGGCCTTGGACATTTCCAGGGATGGGGCAGCCACAGCTTCTCTGGGCAACCTGTGCTAGAGTTCCCCAAAAATAGGGAGCACTCCCTTGGTTAAACCCTGAAATTCCTCCTTGACCTGGCCAAGTCAAGACTCCATTTATTAAGTATATAACACCTGGTACAGAAAGCAACATTTTATGCCACCCAACCTACAAAATTAAAATGTTTATTTGCCCACTAAGTAGAAACCTGTCCTTATTTCCACACTTATCAACAGTCTACAAGAAAACTTGCCCTAACTGGAAGTGCCACAGATCAAACACAAAAATTGACAAATTCAAACACTCTTATCAAGGGAGGGAGGAGGCTTCCCTCAGATTTCACAGCACACAAAGCAGTTCCTCTTCTTCCCCTTGTGGTGCCCAGAAGACTTTTCATTGAGTTGGAAATATGAAAGTTGCCATTTTAGACACCAAACTATGGATTGCAGACCATGCCAACTTGGCAAAGCTGACTCCAGGATGGCAATCAAGCAACAGGAAAACCTCTAAATAACAGGTAAAATACAAACAGTGCTGATTAGGGGGTGAAAAAAGTGGAATCAGTGGAAAAGCAAAGTGGTTTTCTTTGCCACA
Organism: Chaetops frenatus; assembly: GCA_013400775.1. NCBI lineage: Eukaryota > Metazoa > Chordata > Aves > Passeriformes > Picathartidae > Chaetops > Chaetops frenatus. The sequence continues at coordinate 453,709 of VZTR01015511.1, forward strand.
GAAGGAGCACAGTGCCACTGATGGGATGAGTACTCACATAATCGTTTTAGGATTCTGCAGCATGCAGGCCTTTGGTCCAAACGTGGTCACTGGGCATGGTCCATGCAAGGAGCGTGTTCTCCTGAGGGCAGAGAAAATAATCAGTGAGTAAAAGAGATGTGGTGACACACTAGGTTTGTCTGGCTGCTCAAACACCAAACCCTCCTTTGAACCAGCTGCACAAAAGCAATGCAGGGCAAAGTGCATTTCTTAAACCTACGTGAGTGCTTCCCAGGCAGGGTAATTTTACAGGTAAGTTCTCACATTTCCAATGGCTGCATCAGTTCCTAAGTGACACCAGTTTCACTCCTGCAGGCAGAGGAACAACATTTATATTCTGTTTTTTGAAGCACTACCTCTTATCTGAAAGCACTGAATCTGGTATAAATACAGATAAATTAGCTCAGTGAGTGCTCTTCCCCTCACTGAGGCAGTAATGCACAGACATTGGGTTTGCCAGTGTGTGTCTTGACAAACACTTACAAGGAGTTCTCCAACACCTTCGGATATTTTTGGTATGGTCAAGTCACAGTGATGTGTGTCTTGGTCATTTGAACACCCTTATTAAATTAATCAAACAAATTTTTCAACTCTAAGGTACATGGAGATTTGTATCTGCAGTATCAGGCTGCAATTTTGAACATTTTGAAAGAAAATTGCTGTTTCCCCCCATTTGGTTCTCTAATAAGATTTTTGTCTTCAGATAAACAGGGGCTCTGAGGTGTCATTTATCCTCAAAATTGAATCCCACCTGGATTACCCAGGGTTACTCCTGGTTCTAGAATGAGATTATCTGGAGAAAGTCAGAACTCTTCTGCCTCACCTCCCTCCCACCTCCTCCAGCAAAGCTGGAACTGGCAGCAAAACTTGCTCAAGTCATGGAACTGTTGAAGCATTATGTGACTGCTATTAGAGTTATTGCATTAAAAGGAAAGGGGAAACGTGCCTTTCCTGGGCTTAATTCAATCACATCTTGCTTGTAACAATCATTACTGCAGTGCCTTCTATTGTGTATTACAAAGTAGCTCAGACCAGCCTGATGACTCACTCCTAGAGCTAAAAAAACCCTCAGAAATCTAATAAAAATCAAAACCAGATCACAGGTTAAACATATAATTAAGCAACACCAGCAACATCTTATTTGTTCCATGCCTAATAAAATATGCGAGTTTAAGATTATAAATAAATAAATAATAGAATAATTTCTTTTCCATCTGTAAGTCCAGGCATGACTAACCAAGTCAGATAAGAGCATTACTAAGTGATTTATAAAGTTTACTTTATTTATATTAAAACAGAAAAATGAGCAGGGACTGACATAACGAGAGATTAATGTGTGTGTCAATATGGGCAAAGGGTTGATAAGTCTCTATCTACTTGTGAACAATTACCCTTGGAATTAGGATGGTTAAATAACATGCTGGCAGCATCACCTCCCACTTCTTGCACCACTCCAGCTTTTCCCAGATCACTGTAATTTTTGCCTTCTCCTAACACAGGTCATTACTTGATGCCACTCCAAGTAATTGGCAAATTCTGTTCCCACACGAGGCATTAACTATCCACGTCTGACCTTCCTAACACTCCAGCAAAGTTTCCTCTGCAAGCTCTAATTAATAGCCAGTGTGAATTTTTCCTGAGATTTCACTTGGTTTTATTAGTGCCCAATAAAGTGCTTGAGTGCACAGAATTTCAAGTTATTCGTAGCCAGGCTGCCTTTGCTAAGAATGAGCAGCAATGCCCTGCAAATTATACATCTTTTAGGGAAATCTACTTATCAGTTCCCAGCAGCTGGGCAGCTACCTCGAGCTGAACAGCACAGAAGAAGCCTGAGAGCAGCACTTCCTGACAGCCTGCAAAATGCCTTGAGACAATTTAGCTCTGAAGTGAAGACAGCCAGTGAATGATTGCAGAGCATCCTAATGAAGGAAAATCTCGGAAGCAATTATCTGATTCAAACCCACAATGGACAGAGCACTTTTGGCTGAAAAAGCAGCTGTTGAGCTAGAAAATCATGCACAAAAATTTAGACCACATAGGTCTTCTATGCAGGTTGACGGAAAGGTTTGAGGAGAGAAGGGGAAAACCACCGAGTTTACAGTACAGTTTAAACATCAAATTTTACATATTGACCATACACACATCACCAGAGCTACAACAGAGCACAGCCCTCAGAAAACACTTCCCAAAAGCATCGAATACACTGAACTATAAATGCAGAGCAGGTATTTCCCTAACTTTTCAATTCTTTTAGTTTGACTCCCTTCACCACAAAGCCACCCGCTGTGCTCTCCAGCCTCACCCGTATCTGCTCTTGCCTCCCAAGAGCATTCCTACCAGCAGAGCAGGAGCTCTGAACAGGAATTCCATCTGCTGAGCAGCTCCCTCGTGGCTCTGCCCGAGCTTTAGGGACTGTCCCAGCACAAGGAAGGTGAAGTCTTGCTGTGCCTCACACAAGATCAAGACACGGCACTGCCCCTGCCCACTGTTCAATATTTACAGCAGGTCCAAAGATCACCAAATGAAAAGTTCTACCCACCCTGTCCACATGACAGGAGCCTTGCAATGAGATCAGAAATTTGGCTCAAAAAAAAAAGAATAGGTGCTTCTCACTGCTCTGAAACTGTCTGCAAACACAAACTTACTTTTTGCTACCTCACACATAATCTAACATACAGGTTTTTAACACACAGCACTACAGCTCTGGCTTGAGTTTTTGTAAAAGTCTGAAGAATTCTCTCTACTGTGGATTGATTATTTTTTGGAGACTGAGCTCTGCAGACACCTGTTTTGACAAGCCATGAGACTTTGATTATGACTCTGCTCTTAGTCAACACCCCACCTTCAACTCCCTGCCCTCATTTCGAACCTTTCGAGGCGCATTTTAAGAATCCCTCATAGCCACATTAAAAAATATTAAAATCTAGTTAACATCATATATTTTAGCAACACGAGGAAAAAGCAAGGGCCTCACCTGAATTCTTTGGTGCTTCCAAGGGCTGGTGAAGCCGACAAACTCCGTGACTTGGCTCGCCCCCGGCTCGTGCTGCCCCACTCCTCATCATCGTGACACGCCGAGCAGTGGTAGGCAGAGTCTGAGCTCCCACCAGCCTTGCTGGCACACAGCTTCTCCCGACTCATCTCCATGCTGCAGCTGAAGCAACCTCAGCCACAGAGAAATTCAATCCTTGTGATGGAGAGGGAGAGGCAAAATCTCAGTATTTGCAAAGGTAACAGAGCTTTCCTTTAAATTCGAATTGTGTTTTCAGCTGGCTCAAAAAAAAAAGGAAGCTTTGCTAAGACAACCCCTCTTCTCTCAGTAGATTACGTGCCAAACATCAAAAAGTTACTGGAATTGTGCTTAACATCAAGAAGTTCCTAGAATTGTCCAGAAGATGAGCACTGCTGCTGAGATGAGCCAGTGCTTTGAGCCATTTCCCTGCTTTCTGCAGCTCCTGCTCTGTGGTCAGCACTGCTGACCAAGGTGGAGTTTTCCCAGCGACCCCAGAGTGGTTTTTATAATTGTTTTTTTGCAATTAAAGTGCTGTAAAATCCCCGTAAGAAAACCTGGAGGAGCACGTTACACAAAATGCAGAATGCACACACACTGATAAAGACCTCTCCAAAGAATCTGGGCAGCTGGGAAGCTCTTCAAGGTAGTCAGAAGTCCCTGGAATTAAAAATGACCAGTGTGTTCCCAAATTGAGAAGAGGCTCAGTACAAAGCTGTTTCAAGACCAGCACAGATTCACGTCTTCAGTTACATAAGAGATAAAATTAATTTCTTTTAGATACTGAAAAAAAAGAAAAGCTTTAAATATGTGTCAAGGAATCAAGGCTCAGGAAAAACTAGAAAGTCTCCTATTAGGTGATACATATACTGAACAGATAAAATAGAATAAAAGAAAAAAGAAAAAACATTGTCAAATAATGCAACTGAAATAACCTTAATAAGCCTCAGCTTTTGAAAAAAAGAGGTTAAAACCAAGCTAAGAAGAGACAAACAAGTTGGAGGACGATACCCAAGTCCTTAACTCAGTTTTGACAAGCTGGGGAGATGGTCCAAAACAAACAGAACAAAATAAGGACAAATATGCAGTATTTCAGTTCCACGAACAACCAGCACAGAAAGATAAACAGCTGGTTAGAGCACAGCTTTGCAGAAGTACAAAAAACCCCAAAACCCAAACTTGAAATAACTGCAGAAGTTCTAGAGATCTTGTCTGCAAATTCTCATCGTTACTTGAAGCAAGTAGAGAAGAAGCCTTATCACAATAAAAATAGAAACCAACTTTCACTGTATGAACAAACACTAAACAATAAACAAACAGTATCCAAGTGAGTGCAGCTCAGAGGAACAGCACATTCCTCAAGTCTGTTGATTCCAACACGGGGGAAAAAGTTGGTTCAGTAAAAATTTGCAGATGTTTTTCCAACTGTTTCATCGCTTTGGATGAACGTCCCACCTCATCCTGCAGAGAGAGGAACTAAACATTGCTGTAAACACTGAAGTGGACTTTGGCTCTGGGATATCATCCCACAATGAGGATGTCTGGGGGGAAAGTCCCCCCCACAATCTCACCAGCACTCAACTTGCAGACAACAAAACCATCAATAAAATGCAACTGTAATTTTAGACTCATTACCAAATGAGATAGCACCACCACCTAATCAAATTAGAAAGTGCTTTTGCTCCTGCTGTAGCTTAGGCTTACCCAAGGAGAGCACCACTACAAAGAGGTGCAATTACTGCCAGCCATTAATGATTTATAGCATCCTGCCCTTCAGAGGTATCAGTGTTTAGCTGGGGGTTACTCATTGCTGTGTCACCTGTGACCATGACTTGGGAAACAGCCATTGCAACAGACTTGCAATTTTGTCCAGCTAAGATTAGCAAAATGCACTTCTATTTTTACACAATTCAAGCTGATATATAAATTTTGTGCCAGTTAGTTGAGTAAGGGAGGCAGAGAACAATAATTTATGTAATAAGCAAGATGTGTCTCCATGTGACTTTGAGTGAAGAATGTTCATCTGACAGATGCTGACAGTAAAGAAAATCAGATTAGCACAAAACTGGAAGTAAGAAGTGTGCAGACCTACTAAATACAGCCTAAGAACTTGATATTCCCTCCATGTAATACTTTCCAATTCAGGATGTTTTAACTACAGCTTACACTATGTACTGTTTAATTAACATTCCCTCACAAGACCTTTACTGAATAAGCAGGCTTGACATAAGACAAAACTGCCACTGAACAGCTTCCAGGATTAGATCCAAAAAACTCTTAAGCACATGGTAACAAACTAATGAAAAGGCTACTCTGTTTTAAATCATGTCCAAAATAAAAACAACACAAGAAAAACAAGTATTTAAATGTCCAACACTGCAGAATAAAGGACAACTCAAAATGTCAACATCTAATATTAAAGACCTGTGATGGTGACACAGCAGCCAGGTGAATCACCTCTCACATGTATCCAATTCGTTTTGTTGTAGTTTCCCATTTTTAAATTCACTGAATGTTCCCCTGAACCAGAACTTCCCAAGGGTTTCATCAAACCACCTTTCCTTTATACAACCCCATGACACCCCCCCAAAGGAGCTGCAGCACTGCAAATCACCCAGGGATTTAACTTTATTTTATAACGACCATGCTTGTAAGCTGTTCTTTCGTAACAAACTTTTCCTTTCAAATGCCCTGCCCTAAATCATCCCGGTTAAAGGATTACTGCAGGGTCCATCCTGACAAAGTCTTCACAGTGTGTTAACTCACCACTGAGGCTGCAGCATTTGTACTGATCTCTTAGAAACTGTATCAGTAATTCAAAACTCATTTTGTAGTTTATTATCAGCTTTCTTTTAGGGTATAAGAAGACAATGTGCTACCCAAAACTGTACCTCTTGTCCTATTGCTACAGAGCCCTGTGTGCTTGATCACTCTGCTCTGTGGTCGGTTTTTTTGTTGTATTTTGCTGAAGAAAGCACTCCAGCAGAGGTTACGTGCCTATGACTCCATCCCGAAGGCACTAAACCCTCTCTAACACACACAAAAAACAAGGAAGAACTCTATCCGACAGACAAAGCCTGGCTTAGTTTAGAACTCCATATTCCAGTGTGCCTACAGAAAAGCAAAACCCCTACTAAAACCCAGCAATCTGACAGCAGTTGCAATTTCAGGTTTTGACTACACACCCAAATGCTATTTCCACCAAAACCAGACAGTATGACCATCACGTGTGCACGGCCCAGGCAAAACAAGACCATTTGTCAACCCTTCCTCTCCGGGACCCCAACACGGACGGGGCTGGAAGCCGCAGACCCAGGGCCGGAGCCTCAGGGGGCAGAGAGCGGGGCTGGCCCGTTATCCCTGCGGGAAGCGCTATCCCGCCCCGGGGCTGCCCACGGGGATCCCCCCGGGCTCTGCCGGAGCCACCGGGATGCGGGGCCGGACCGCGGGTACGCGGGACTGCGGCAGGAGCGGGGACAGGGATAGGGGCAGGGCAGGAGACACAGGGAACGCACCGAGCGGGACAGAGGAACACGCACCGCGCTGGCGCACCGGGAGCACCCGCACCGCTCCCCCCTCAGGGCCACCCGTCCCGGCCGCGCTGCCCCCCGCACGGCCCTGCGCGGCTCCCCCGGCGCCCCGACTCACGGCGTCCCTCAGGGCCGAGCCCCGCGGCGGTGCTGACGGCGGCAGGCGCTGTGAGGGGCGCGG
>VZTR01015511.1:460977-510198 GCA_013400775.1 Chaetops frenatus
CCCCCCCACACCCCCAGCCACCTCACACCACCAGCCACCTCGCACCTCCAGCCCCCCCGCACCTCCAGCCAGCCCGCACCCCGGAACCATCACACCTCCAATTTGCAACCATCTCACACCTCCAGCCATCCTACCACCCCACTCCTGCAGCAATCCCACACTTTCTTCCTCCAACCATCCCAGCCCTCCAAACATCCCGTCTCCCGCCATCCCACCCCTCTATCTCCCCTCTCACCATCCTACTTCCCACCCTCCAACCATCCCATCCCTCCACCTGTCTTCCCTCTCACCATCCCATCTCCCACCACCCCACATCCCCACCCATCTCACCCTCACCGTGCTGTCTCAGGGCAGGCACAGACTGCTCCATCCCCTGGCCTCCCTCCGCCTTTTGCCCTGCTGCTCACACCACGCCCCTTGCCAAGGGTATGGCTGTTGGCACACACTTCCCTCACGCCCTGCTCACATCTCCCTACAATACCTTTCACAAACTTTTACTTAATCTGGCCTTTCATCATGGGGTAAGTACCCTTGTGACACAAAACTCTTTGAAAGGGGATGGTGCTTTGTGAGCATCACTCAATCTCAAGTACAGACGTAAAGTGGTGAAATGTCAGAAACCATTCTCCAGTCTGTACTTGAACTGAAAACACCAAAAGGTTTTGGCACCTGAAATCATCAGGAACTTTGTCGCAAACTTCAACAGAGGTAGGATCAAGCCCCTGGATGGATGCCAGCAAGAAATCAGTTCTTCAGTTACCAAACCCATCAGGTTTTGTAATGTCATAATTATATATTCTACCAAAGCTACTTTAAAGAGGCCATACTCACATGTGAAGCTCACTGGATAAATCACACCAGGATGAATCCACACACTAAGAGCAAGTTACACCACATGAGAATGTGGCAATTGGGGATTTTTATTCTTCTTCCTTTGTGTCGTAATTTGGTTTTGGGGAACCAGGGAGCTGTAAATAACTGATGGTCAGTAAAGTCTGAAACAAACATGAAAAAGAGGAAGCAGTTGCTAGATGTGGGAAAATACCACTGGCCATGTCACACCACTCCTGAAAGTACAGGATTTTGAGACAAAATTTCTCTTTAGTCCTTCATTCCAGAGGCCAGTGTGCAAGGAATTAAGGCAACAATTCCCAGCTCTGTGGGGTTAATGATATCTCAGAGCCTCAAATGTCTTTAACGTGCTGAAAGGGATTCTCAAACTGTAAATCGACACCAGAACATGACACTAGGCAGGAATTCAGCTTTAGGGAGTCAAAGCATTGCCCTAAAACCTGAGGTGAAAAACCATCCCAGGAGAGATGCTCAGACACGGGGCCTCTGCCAGCCACCACTCACTGAGCAGAGCTGGCTCTGGGGATGGATTCTTCCATATTCACCAGGGTGAAAGTGATAAATCCCCACTACAGCCATGGCAATTTACATAGGCCGCCCAAAAATAAACACTTTTAAGTGGCAAGTTGTTCTTCCCACAGCACAGAGACTCCCCTGCATTTGCTCAACATTTTGTAAGAGGCCTGAACTCTGCAGCACGAGGAGCTCTTATCCCTGGTAATTGGTGGAGATAAGACTGCTAAGCAGCTGAGCCTGTCCTATTTATAAAAGGGCTGCAGTTAAAACAGAAGCTCTGAGCTGGGCAAGTCCAGCAGCGACCTTGGGAGCTCTGCTTGGGTGTAGGATGAGTGTCCCAGGCTGTGACAGCTCTTCCCTCCACAGACTGCAGTGACAGCAGAAACAGAAGAGTTTTAGGTGCCTTTTCAGCCTGTCCTTCTCAGCACTCTAAGCCAGGTTGTGCTTCCTTTCTCCCAGGGAAGAAAACAAAGAGAAGTGGGGTCAGGAACTTGAGAAATGAGCATAAAAACATTCTGTTTGGTTTTTGTTTTTGTTTTTTTTTTTTCCCTATCAGGGCTCTCCGTTCCTAGAAATACGGATTTAGATGAACAGAAAAGATAATTTCACAAATATGCTGTTGTTTGACAACTTGCACAGAAGTTCCTGATACAGAGAGGCTCTGTTCAGCCTCCACCTACACCCCAAGCCTACCTCCAGCAGGAGGCATTTCCACTGAACAGGAAGCAATTAGCAAATTGTCTCTATTAACATTTAACAGGGTTGAAGAACATAGTTCTTACTTTTCAACCTTAATTTCAAACAACCTCTGATGACTCAGAATTCCTGAGGGATCACCGGAAATGAAAAGGTAAAGCCTAAATTCTGATGGAGCTGGTGGTATGTGAATGTGACAAATAAATTATTTCTCAATGGTCACACAAAGACAAAAAGGCAGGGAAATGCTTTTCATTATTCAGGCTGATTACCAACACCTCCACTCGTTATGTAAGTGTCCTTGTCCCAATTTTAAGGCTGAACTACATTAATTGACTTGCACAAGGGTTAATAAATCTGAGATGAGTGATTGGGAGTGTTGGCCTGATACCCAAATTCCATCCCCAGATCATCTCTGACAGTGTCAGGGTAGGACTGAGAGCTGCTGGAAGCCATGGAAGGAAAGTTAGGTGAGAGAAGTGGAGAGATTTTGGAGAAATATGACATGAGAAGGAGCATCAAAATATGCAGCCAGGACTTACCTCCTGTCTTGAAGCAGAGCATGGAAGAGAGAGAGACTGGAGATTCAGCTTGGGATATTTGGGAGGTGCTCTGTGTCTCCCTGAGTGACTAATGAAATCTGCTTTTCCGCCTTTAAAACTAATAAAGAGGAAAGTAATTGGTTTTATCTGTCTTGTCAAGACTGTAATCTCCCTGACACAGGAAATGTGTTGTTGCATGTGCCCCAGAAGTGTTCTGAGTTGGATGGGTTTCCACTAGTAAATAAAAAGAATTTATAAGCTAGTTTACTTATTACACCATTTCACTGTTCCCAGGAAAACTGGTGATTCTTTTGAGTTCACAGCAGACCTTGATTCTTTTTAGGAAAGCACCTTGGTGAACTGGAAAATTTAAAAGCTTCTGGTTGTTTCAGTTTCCCAGATGCTTCTGCAAGCCGAGTCCTGCAGAACTGGATTTTAGACCAAGTTACCAGCAAGATGTAGGATCAGCTTGATGTACCAGCCCAGAGGAATTAATTCTGTTCTCTGTAGTGTCCTGGGTTGACTGTATGATGCTTTTATCCCCATTCGTCTGTTTAGTTCAGAAATAATAAGAAATAATTATTGTGCCTTTAAGGCTGGATCTGAGAGCAAACTCTGGAGCATTGGAGGGAGTTGTTTTCAAAACATAAAGAGAACACCCTCAGCACCGACTTCTGCTGGACTCTGGGTGTGTGTTGTCTGCACAGGCAGCGAGAGCTCTCTTGTGGTTTTTTTCCCTTTTTTGCTTTTTGGTTGGTTTTTATTTTTAATGAGCTGAATCCAAAGGTTTTTGGGACTGTTCTGATATTGTTCGGTCTGGGAACATCAGGACCATCACCCGGGGGGGGCACCCCCACCCACCTATTTAAATAAATAGGGTTTTCCACTTTTCTCCAAGGAAATTTATTTCCCGAACCGGAGTGGGGAGGGGTGGCTTGGATCTGCCTTTCCAGAGGGACCCCTTTGGGAGGAGTCCTCCCAAATTTACACCAAACCAGCACATGTAGGATCCCTCTAAAGCCAAACACCCCTTAAACCTTTACTAGGCTAAACTTTCAGACTGGCAAAGTCAACATTGTCTGCAATTCTGAGTGGAGAAACTGAAGGGAACTTTGGGGAAAACCTCTTGGTTTTCTGTCGCTGTTGAGTCACAACACGACATGTAGACTCCAGTTAAATCCAGAAGGTAAAAAGCTACTCTTCATTGAGAAATCCACCAATATATAGAATAGATCATAGAAAACAAATTCCCATTGGATAAAATTCTGACTTTAACACGCCATAGGCTAAAAGGTATAAACAATTACTCTAAACCAATTATAAGAAAGCACAAGTATTGTTTACACAGTGCAGATTGTTTTCACATTCTTGCTTTATGTTGATGTTGAAACGAGCCTGAGAACTGGATTGTTTTGATTCTGTGTGTGAGAACACTCTAACTCTACAGTCTGTGAATATTCTAACTCTGCTTCATGGCTTTAGTCTGAGATTCTCTCTGTTTTAAGCCTATTCAGCATCCACAGTTTTCTATAAAATCCCTTTGCTTTGGGGAGGTCTGGGAACTGCAGTTGCTTCCTGCCCACAAGTCACCAGTGCTTCCAGCATTTATGACAGAAGAGAGGTCAGAATTCCTCACAGAATTGCAGCTGTCAGTATTTGAAGGAAGTGGGCTTATTTGTATCATCTGGACTATCAACAGAACACACCCCAACACCATCACAGACTGCTCAAAGATACTGAAATGGCAACTCCAGCTACCAGGTGGCCCTTGATAGTGGGGGGGACTGCTTGTTCTGGGGCCTTTCCTTGCCAGAAGTCACTCAAGTCAAGCGAGCAGGACAAACACCCTGCTGTATGAAGGGAGGAAGTTGGGTCACCAGCTTTCACAACTGCCCAGGCTTTGAAAACAGCCTGAGGAGTGACACTAAAAGTGAGATGGTTCCTCTGCACTGGATTCCTCTTTGTTATCACATGTCACCAGGCACTGGCAGCTGTAGAGTGGGCTGAAATAACAACAGGCACAAGTTCAACAGGTGACAGGAAAAGGAAAATGGCCAAATCTTGTTTTTGTTACTGGCAAGGGAAAGAATTATCACTGCAGACCCTGTACAGGTGTGAAATATCATGTTCTTGTTCCAAAGGGAATAAAGATAGTGGGGGGTTCATTCTTTTGTCCAGGCTGCCACAGCAAAACCTTATCCCAAAGCAACTGACTCTGTAGATACAAGAGTCCTTGGAGCACTGCAAACACATCCATCCTGCAGGGAGGCTGATCCTTGTTAGCTCACCAGGAGTTAACAGCAATTTCTGCTCTCAGAACCACCAGGGAGCCAATTTGCAGCTGGGCCATTACCAAAAATTTCCTTGCACCTCTAAGATGCTGCAGTTTTAAGTTCAGGAGCTTTGTTGTCCTCAGTCAGCAAAGTCATTGACATCACCTCAGTGTGTAGCTCTGCTCCTTTGCAGTCATTTGCTTATCAAACACTCCACCCTTGTATGAAACACTGGCTAAAACCCCCACAAAACAGTACAGGGATTAAAAAAGTTGCTCATCCTCTGTTATTTTTATTGTAATTGAGGTTCTTTTTCCTATGACCCTCAGGTTTGTGCTGCCCTGTGAGTTATTTGAGAGAGAATTCTGACCAGTGACCTGATATTGCCAGGACAATTTTTTTTTTTAATTTTAGTTTTCTTGTTGAGAAACCTGAAATCTTGATGGAAGACCTTCAAAAGTGAGTGCCTGGATCCAATCTGATCATGAGGATCAGATGGAGCTTTTCAACAGGAGAGTCAAATTCAGGCTAGTGCCAACACAATGTGGACTTGAAGAGACAGAACTAATGCTTGGAAAAAAATATCTGCAAAGGGAAAAATGAAATCTAATTCTGAAAACAGAAACATCAAAACAGTTGATATGATCAGAACAACACAAATGCAGAGGAAATCAGTCTGGAATCCAGAAGCTTCAGCATAAGGTAGGATTATTTCTGAATATGAGTCTTACATCACGCTCTTGTGACTGTCAAAAACAGAAATGAAAAGGGACTGGTCTCTGCCAACTTTTGGTTCATTTGCAGCAGAATTCTCTATAGTCCAGCATTATTAACTTCTTCTTTTCATGTATTCAACTCCCTTGTATTTTGCAGATGCTCAGATCACAGATGCATTTGAAAACCTTCCCATTCACCCCCTTTGTTCTAATTCTCAGAAAGGTGATGCAGATATCCTTTGCCTCTGCACAAAAGGAAATATACCTCCCCAATACCCCATATTAAAGAACAGCCTGCACTGTAGTTAAATGATCCTTTTTCTTCATAGAAAAGAGCAGGGTAATTTTTCAGATGAAAGAATGACACACTCAGGAGATCTGCACCTGCATTTACAATAGCCTGCCTAAAATTACTGATCCTGCTGCCTCAGACAGAAGGTTGAGAGTAACTGTGGCCCTCAGTGAAGCCTGTCCTTTCCCCAAAACATTTTATTAGAAAAAGTACCAGAAAAAAAAAAAAGCACCAGTCTGTTCTGGTAGGACTGGTTTGTTCTCATGGTTACTAACTAGCTACACTCAGACACCCATTTACCTTCCCTCTTCATTCACAGATGATTTTCCTAATTCTGTGGCCAGCCAGCTATTAAAAAAAACTGCAAAAAATCACCCAAATATCATCCAAAATAACATCTTTGCACATTGCCCTCTCCCAGCAGACCTGCCTCCACCTCATTTCCCTTCTTTAACTACCTCTCCCTTAAAAACCGTGGTTTTTCTGAACCCAGCAGGTACCTTTTCGTTCCCTGTAATTTCCAATTTCTCCCTGTACTGCTGGAGAACAAACTTCCCACCATTCCCAGTGCTGGCAGTACTCCCCACTCACCATCACAGATTCCCAGGCACCGAGGATGATCCTGGATCCTCTTTGCCCTTCCTGTTTTGTCCCTGGGCACCCACCTGTTGTGAAAGAAAACGTTCAGCAACCAGGCCAGCAACGTCATGTTTGTAAATCCATGACTGAGCAACTCCCAGCCACAGGAAAAGAAGGACTGGGGGAGCCCTAAGGAGGTCACACGTTCCTCAGGCTCGTTTTTATCCGTGTCATGTCCAGCTGCAGCCACTGTCCTCAGGGCTGGGCAGAGATGCTCAAGCCATGGCACACACAGGGTCACAGGGACCCTGTCACTCTGTCCCCAGGGCAGGGACACCCTGAGTCTGGGACAGAAGGGGCAGCTGCTGCTCATCACACCCCTAAACCCTGCTCCAAAGCCACACACAGCTGGGCACTTCTTGGGGTGTCCTGTGCAGGGCCAGGAGTTGGGGTCGATGCCCCCCCTTCCCACTGAGCCTGTTCTGTGTTTCTCAGAAATCCTGGAAACCAGGGAAGAGCTGCAGTGAGAACAGCAGCAGTGCCCTCTGCTGCTTCTGCGATCAGGCAAAGCTCCTCACCAGCGTTTTAATTGAAGCTCAGGTTTTAATCAAGCTCAGAAGGTTTTCCAACACCAAAGATGAACTTTTTCCCTGAGCTCAGTAACGCTGCTCCCACCACCTCTGTGAGAGCACAGCCAGGTCAGCTCAGTTTTTTCTTTCCCAGACAACTCCCTGCAAGTAATTTTTAGATCTGTTTGGAACACACAAAAAATTGGGTTTGCTACTCCTTTACACATGGGCTGTAAAGATTGATTAGTACAGAGGAAATAATTCCTCCTCATCCTTACTTCATGTCTGTAGATGAATGCAGAAAATTGACATTTCACCCTGTGAAACCCAAGAGGGCCAGCAGGATGTGGCAGGAGGTGCTTTGCAGGGTTTACAGAAATATTGTCTGTATTCCCTGACAAGAGCAGCTGTCCATCCCCAGACTGCTGAAACACAACGTGCTCTGGGGGCATCTTTGCTGCTGGAAATAATGGATTGGGGAAATTATGGTGTTTGCTCACTGGGTTCCATCAAAGTGGCACCTCAGCACGTGCTTTAAGCTACTCCACACCCCATAAATCCACTGGAACCAGTGCCATATATTCCCTATATTCCTATATTACATATATTTATATATTCATGATTTCTCCTATGTTTTTCCAGCCTATATTTTAGTGTCTCATTTGCCCTTGGGCCAAGCCTGGACATCGAGAAAGATCCTTACATTTGCCTTGTGGATCACTGAGATCAGTTCTCTGGCCAAACTGCAGCAGAAGCTGCAGCCCGGTTCTCTCTCTCACAGATGTTCTCCAGAAAAAAAAAGGAGAATTTTGTCCCATTATCCAGCACCACAGTGGATAATTGTGGTTTTCCTGCTCCTCATGGGAAGATACCTTGCCAAAGGAGGCAAATACAGCAGTTATTGATCAATTATCAATGAGCAGCATCTGTTCTGTGTGGATACAAACGTCCCAGCACAGGGCAAAATCCACAGCTAAAAAGCTTCTGATGAACTTCAGGGTTTTGTTCCCCACACCTCATATTTGTTTCATTCTATAAAATCGGGAAATTCAAGCCCGTTCTCTCAAACATCCCACTGAACCCAAAATTTCCATGCAAGCAACAAGAAATCGAATTATTTTGATATAATTAAGCTGGTTGTTAATTACATGTTATGACCAGAGGCTGGAAGTAAGCCCCTAAATGTCACACAAGCCTAGGAAAAGCAGCATTTGATGTTCACAGCACCTGACCACTCATGCAAGGAAAGCTCCTAAATAATTGCTGTGAGTTAATGCTCAATGCACAGGCTCTGCTCAGGATCCCCAGGCTGGATTGGAGCAAGGGTAGGATTAAATCAAATTCACTTGCAGCCCATTTCACCACTGGACTCCAAACAGCTCTGCATTAATGATGGAAGTTGCTGGCTTTGTGACATGGAAAAGGAGGAAGAAGGGGGAAAGATCCAAGGCTCTTTCCCATGTGATGCAGTTGCCCAGTTATGTAATTTTTCAAAGAGCCCAGACAATTATTTTATGGTCTGGCCTCCTTCCACAGAGCTGGGTGTCCACACTGCATGGGATTAAAGCCTCTCAACCACCCCCAAAAACCAGCACTGAGGAAGAGGAACTGGCTTAGAAATCCCTGCACCAAAACTGCAGAGGATATCCTGTGAAAACTTGGCCAGACACAACTCCTGAGATTATCTCTATTAGAATACACTGTAAAATTAAGAATATTTGTGCTGTCCCTGGCTCACACCCAAGTATTACAGTTACAGGAATGTGATGAGATCCTTTGGGAGGTTTTGCCTTTTCAGCTGGACAGACATGGAGGCATTGCTTTACCAAAGGGGTTCAAATGGGCACACACAGGTTTAAAAATGGATTTCTTACTGGATTTAAAAACAAACAAACAAACAAACAAACAAACAAACAAACAAACAAAAAAACCCACCACAAAAATGGTTGAGGTCAAGAGGCTTCTTTTCAAGCCTCACCCTGCAAAAGCAAATATTGTTAGTGCTGCTGCTTCCCATTCAAAATATAAACAGTGAGGCACTAGAAATAGCATATAAATAAGTTCAGCTATTCAGAACCAACACAAGGACAGCAGGGTTTGGGAGTTCTTGGCAGAGGTACCACTAACCTTAACTGCCTGTTTCCCATCCAGAATGCACCAGATTTTAATTGATGGGGCTGGTTGTGGAACACTTGGAAGTGCCAAGACCTGCAAAACAAATTTTGACTCTAAATGTGCATACAGCTGACACACCATAAAACAGGCCCAAGAGTTTGGATTTATTTTTTTTTAGTGGAGAAAGAGAAATTAGCCCTGTTAATTCAAGCTCTACAACTCGGGGAGGAACTTTCACTTTCAGATCAGAGCTGAGGTCAGAAACTCCTGGCTCCCATCTGGTATTTCTGGTTAAGTTACTCTTGGTGGATAGAACAGTGACAGGCTTCAAAGAACAGCAATGATCCTTTTGCTTATGAAAGTTTAACCTTCAGTTCTGATAAGCTGTTCCTTGAGGTCTATCTGTAATTGCTCCATTTCCTGCCACCACCTCTGATGCTATCACTTGATTGAAATAAGCCTTGGGAGGAGGGAGGGAGATAGTACAGCTCAATAGGATCATTTTTTAATTCCAACATCACTTTTTTAGAGCTGCCACTGACAGACACCAGTCTGGCCAATGAATCTCATTCATTTTCCTCCACACTGAGGGTTCTTGGATCTCTGGATTTCCTTGAGTTCACTTAGAGCTCATTCCCTGGGCAACTCTGTCACCTGGGCCAAGATTTGCCAAGATTTCAGAATGCAGTGGGTTAAACACACATCTGATGCAAGAGGCAGATGAAATATAGAATTGTTCAATTAAGTGATGCAGTCATCCTTGGCAAAGCTCCCAGATCTCTCATTAGGGCAAACTGGTGTCCATCACTCCCAGAGCTGTCACTCCCTGAATACTTATTGTTCATTCAAGGCTCAGATCCCCACCAGGCAAAGGACAGCAGCTGTTTTAGCACTTAAACAGCTCCTGGGCTCTGAAAAAACCTGGAGGGGCCAGAGGGAGGGTGGAACTGATGCTCTTAAGAGGAGCTCAATGTCACACAAGTCCTCACCTGCTTTTTGTTGCTTTCAGGGTGGAAGGAATCGTTAAATTCTTAAACATGAGAAAAACACAAATCAGAATGAGGCTGAATTTTCAGTGATTCCAGGGCAGGGACAGCCTCCAACTCCAGCTCATATCATCCCTTGTCAGTTTTATTTTCCTATTGGCAGAAGGTGGGATGGACTTTGGCTTCCCAAGGTGACATGAAAGACCCTCTCAGGTACCAACAGGGAACTCTAAGCACCTCCTGCGTGGAAGAGAACACAGAACAAAACAACTCAGAGTTAAAAATCTTGAGTAATTTCAAATGTCAGATGCTGTCCCCTATTCACTCTAAATCCTGTCTGTTTCTTCCCATTGGATTAAGCAGCAGCTCCAGGGAGCCAAGGATCAGACTTGATCATTCCCATTGGACCTTCTTTCAGTTTTGCTTATAATATCCCAGAAAGTAAATCAATAAAGCAAAGATAAGGAACTCTGGTGAAAAATCAATGGAAGTTGAGATAAATATATGCAGTTACGTGTTTTCCAGGATGACTCACCCTGCCAAGCACCAGCCAGGGTAGGAAAGGAGCTGCTGCTGCTGCTGCCTACTGTTCCTCACTCAACAGCAACCCTGATTTTGCAAAAGAGAAAAAAAACCCCTAAATATTAGAATTCTATACATCTTATATATGTTTGGTTTTATAAACAGGGGTTTGGAATGTGTGTGCTGGTTCTCTCAGGTGCAACAGGAGTGTCTGTGACAGCAAAATCCAAATTTCCACTGCAGAGGGACTACCCTGGCACAGCAGCACAGGGCACCAGGCAGAGATCAGCAGGAGCACCCTGCCAATCAAAATATCTTCATTAGCAACTCCAGATCCCCATTCCTACCTAAAGCAGAGGAGGGAGGCTGAAAAGAGCAGGGATTTTGATCAGGGCTGTGACAGAGCAAGGTTAAAAAATTGTGAGAGGGAATTCAAGAATATTGGGGGAGAGGGGCTGCAGAGAAGTGCAGGGAATCCTTTCTAAATAAGACTTGGATTTAAAGTTGTCCAAGAGCCCCTGCTCCAGTCTACTTAGGCTCATTTTTAACCTCTCCATCTTCATCATCTGAGGTTTTTACATAAAACACTGGGAAAGAAAATCCATCTAAAAGTAAACATCGGGAAAAGCTTGTTTTGTTTGTTAGGCCTTATGGAAAAATCTGCACACGTTCAATGGGCCCTGGAGATGCAGGAAGGAGGGGCTGGTTCCATGTGCAGGAACACGAACTGCAGCCAAATCCAGCACAGGCGTCACACGCGTTTTCCCTGCACTGACCACCCATTTCATGGGCTTTGTACCACCAGATGGAGCTGCACTGTTTGTGCTTTCAGACAATAATCCTGGGAACTCAGCATTTTCCCATCTTCAGTGCCTTTTTAACAGACCTTTTTTTTCCCCCCTGCCCTTTTAAACAGACTTTCCCCTACTTTACCTGTTTTGCCATTTAAAAATCTGTTACATCAAATAAACTTTTCATTTTGCACTTCCAGCTCCCCAGACGATTCCCTCTCACGGTCAATCACATCTCACTGCACTCAGCCAGAGCAAATGGCTTATGAATAATTAAAGTAAGAAGATTCTCTTTGTTCTATTTTATGACAAAATTGTCTTGGGTTAAGCCAGGAATTACTTGAATGAGTATTGTGCAGGGCCTGTATTCCTAAAGGGCAAGTTTGGAGCAGCCAGCTCTCTAAACAATGAGAAGTTCACTCCGTTTTTATTCACATTTCCATGGCTTCTATTTTTCCCAGCTAAGTGAAATACTGGATAATTTTGCCGATGCAGTTATTATCCCTTATTTAAAAATACTCATTGGAGACTCTTTAGTATTGATGTTAGAAGAAAAAGCTGAGCAGTCTCAGAATGATTCAACTTGGCTTTCTTTTAATGAACTTACTTTGAATAGCCCAGATTACCTAAAGGTAACATCAACTCCTGATCTGGGACCTCAAATTTGATCCATATTTGAAGCTTTCCTGAATTGATTTAACCCACAAAATGAGGGACATAGAAGTTCTTCCCTTGTCTGCACTAGCAGGTTATAGAGTGAGCAGGCAAAGTCCAGCTCCAACCGTGGCCCTGTGGACAGGCCAGGAATGTGCCAGTCATGTTCCATCTCCTGCCAGGAAATGGGAACTGCAGATTGTCCCAGCAGCATTTTCTGCAGAGACAGTTTAACCTGGGCACTTGAGGCTGGATCAGCAGCCAGGCAGGTCGGGCTCAAAGCCCTCATTCTCCCAGCCCAGGCAGTGATGGAGGGATTCCCATTCAGCAGCAGCTCAGGCTAACAAGGGCAGCACCCAGGAATGGTCAGGAAAAGAGCAGGAGACAGAGCAGGAATTTTTTTAACTCACCAGGTTCAGTGGACCAAAGCAATAATGTTCAAATCAGCAAGGAAAAAGCACATCTGCCAGGATGCAGGGCAGCAGATGGGCTGCTGCCACCTCTGGGAACTGCCATGTGCCAGGGCCATTCCCAGCAGGAGGGACAAGGAATGGAGGGAAACTGAAATCTGGGGTTTAATTTCTCCAAACTTCCTCACACAATTCTGAAACAGAACGAAGTCAACTTTCCACATCCTTCAGGAGAATTCTCACACACTGGAATGCAACATGAAAAGACCAATTCAGATTTATTGAGTACTGATGGTTAAAGCAGAGGCAGACTCAGGAAATTACCTGAAGAGAACAGCACCATGCAAAAATAGGCAGCTGCTGTTAGAACTTGTTCATCAACCACTTCTTTTATTCCTTCCCCTCTAAGCTGAATTGATGGTTACACCTACACTAAAAAGTGTTAATCACAAAAGCACACAGGATCCTGCCTTGCTTCAAACCAAGGCACACAGAGCTCAGCACAGGTGACAGGTTTTATTATCATTTACTCTGCCACTTCCCAGAAACCAGATTATTCTATTCTTAGCTCCTATAGGGCATGATTCAATCAGTCATTTTAAATGTGTTTCACAGCTGATTTAAAACACTCCAGGGGACTTCATAGTCAAGAGGTAGAATGCCCAACTCTTTTTTTTTTTTTTTTTTTTTTTTGCTGGTAGTAGAACGTCAGATCTTTTATTTAATTCATGAAGAAATTAAAGGCCTTGAGGGGGACAGAAAATGCTTAAGGTGTTACCTCAAGGCCCTGGGATTGAGAAATCTGTTCTCTCTTCTTTCACTCCTACCTCGAAACTCCATGAGAGGATTCCAATCCCATTCTCATAGATTTGTGTTCTCAGGTCATGGAATCTGAACCAGAAATAAGAAATTAGCACCAGAAATTCAACAGCAGCTATGAGAAGCTGCTCTTTGGAACCCCATCCCACAACTATCTCCAAGTCACAGTATTTTCAAAGCCCACAGGAGTTTGTAGGTAAGACTCCATAAATCATTTTGATTTGGGTATATCCTAAAATTAAAGGCATTCAAAAGTCAAAGGGTTTTTGCCCAGAGTCAGACTCAAGAGTTCAGAGCTGCTCCCTTTGCACACCCACTTTTCTCCAGTTGCAGCCCTCTGGATAACCAAACACACAACGCCAGGTGTTTAAATCAAATCAATTTCATATTTAACATGAAAAAGAGAGTAGTAAGAGGCAACTGCAACTGTTTGCACTTCAAATTAATCCCAAAGGGCTGCACATCAGCCTCCTGACACAAGAAGTCACTGTCTTGGCAGGTATTTTATTGCCAGCACAGGCAGGACATGGAAATTCAGCACATGGATTGAGATTAAGGTAAGACAGATCACTGATTTTATTACAGACCAGACAGAGTCACATATGAAACATCCTTTGGAATAAAAATATTTCACGAGTGGAAAACCCCCAGATCCACCATTTGGAACTGGAAACCACTAAATCCAAATTTAAGCATTTCCAGCCACGAGCTACTTACCAGTCTCGTGCAGTCCAAAACCCAAGTGCACGGTTAGGTGATGGCTGCTGGTTAAATAATGTCACCACCATATTTTCCATACTCTCAGCTTTTAAAAACCTCTCCACTGAGGCCGAGAATTTCCATGTTTGGTATGAGACCAAGCCATGGCTTTGAAATTTTTCTTGGTTGATGTGAAATGAGGGAAAATCCACTTTTGTGTAGGTCAGAACAAAAGATGGGACCTCACCCACTCAAAATACAAAACCCTTGAGTCAACCAATACCAAATTGTTGAACCAACTGCTTTTTAACACCTCATTTCAGGAATCTGCTTCTCTGGGCATAAAGTAATTTTTAAAATTTTTTTTTAGGTAAAATTCTGCCTCATGGAGACTGTTCTTACTGAGCATGAAAATGACATCCTACCCTGCCAATCTAACAGTGCCAACAGAGCTGCCATGGCCAGATCCTCACAAGGCTGGAACATAAAGATGTTCCACTCAATTCTTTTCCTATTAAAGCACACAAAAGTTTTTTAAAAAGTTACTCAGCATTTTGCTTTGATTTCCTACTTCAGGTGCTCCACTCCTACTGCAAGAAGCATTTTTGTGATGTGCACCTTGTGAACTGTACTGGCTCCTTGAATTTGGAGTTAAGTGCATACTCTGCCCAATAATTAACCATTAACAATTTAAAAACACCAAACCATTTCTCTGGGGTCAGCATTTCCTCCTCTTGTGTGTTTATTTCCCAACTCAGAAGATGTTCTGCATGTTGAACAATAAGCTGCAAAACAGATCAATCCAAACTCATGTCAAACTGCTTTATTACATCTTAAATAACATTACATTTTAATATAGTATCTATCTTGCATCCAGCTTTCTTGAAGTACACTGACTTTAAAATTAAATACAAAAGGTGAAGAGGGATACAGGGCGTGGAGAAAGCTCTACAGAGTAGTTTCATGAAAGAGAGTAAGAGGGAACTCATCTTTTATGCCAAATCCAGGCCTAACGCACAATTACAGCACATTTTTGTACAGAATGTTGCAGAAAAAACAAAATGGAGAAAAGCTACTACTGCTGCTAGGAAGGAGCATTTCTGGATACAGTGAGAAGATAGGAAAGTTTAACAGAACAATCTGCTGTCCAAACACTGCTGCTTTTAACATTTTATTTGAAAAGAAAGCCAGGAAAACCTGCTCATTACAAAAATGACTCTGATCAGATGCAAAGGACTCATCCTGCAAGAGGAACTGGCTGTGAGGAACTGATTTATAAAGAAGATGGTCTAGGTTCCCTCCTCCCACACCCCAGAATCTTTGACAGCGATTGTTTGAACAGGCTGTTTCTTTTTTTTTTTTTTTCGCTACTCCAAAACGTGCATAGCTTTGTACTGGAGTTCTTCATAGATTTATGCACAGAGTAGCAACAATAAATGAATACAGCGACAATGGTTACAGTTTTTAAACAGGTTATTTCTTCAAAGAAAAAACATCTAAGGACTTAGTCCAATATGCACTTTTTAGCATTTCTACAGCATGCGATTCTAAGAGTAAACCCACCCAATATGGCAAACAATCAAAAAAGGTTTTTTTTTTTCTGTTTAACTTAGAAAGTTCAAGATCATTATTTTCAAAACATTGATTTGTACATCATTTCATACACAAAGAATTGACTCAATACCCAAGTGTAGGATAGGTCTCTTTTGAAAACAGAGATTCCTGGTTGTTGAGACTTATAGGATAGTGTTAGGATATATAAACTGCCCTTCCAAGTGGACAAACCAAAACAGATTAAAAAAATCAGTGTGGTGAAAAAGGGGGGGCAGGAGGGACCAAGGATTGCATTTGTTATCCATAAAAGGTGAAAGGATTCTTTAAACAAGCATTCATTACCTTTTACAGCATGTGCTTGGTTACCTTACTGCTTAACATTATCCTATATATGCCAAGTTTTGTGCAACAATTATTTGTGATACTAGAAAATAAAAATAAAAAAAATTAGGGACTAAATTTACAGCGTTAACAACCCCCAGGTGCTCTGGGCTAGGACTCCCTTGTTTTGCTCAATTAAATACATGTGGAAATGTATTTAAAAAGGAAACTTGAAAAAAATCCTGCTACAAACATGACTTTAAAATTTGTAAGTGTGTGAGGTAAAGTCCTTAACTTCAACTTGGAAACTACAGTGAAAGCTAACTGTTTCACAATTATGCTCAAGTTTATTTTCTGGTCATGCTTTTTATGATAGTGTTTCATTTGTTTTAAATTCTCAAGACAAAAAAAATGGTCCCAAAAGGAATGCACAATTTCATTTTGCTTACAACACAGAAATTCTTCTTGGAAAGGTAATTGTGCTCTTCATTTCAGCAACAGGAGACGGAAGATCTTGCCCTTTGAAGTTGGGGAGGATGGGGGTCCAAGTTAGTATGGTTGGATTGGATATGCTATCGTTTTTAATTTTCAACCGTTGGGAACTTCTTCCAGTCGTGGAGTCCACTGCTCTTCTGGCACACAGAAACATTTGGTGAGAGTTGCACTTTGAGAAACTGCAAACAAGTGGCAAGCTCTGCTCCCCCCACCACTGACACATCCAGGCATTATCCCCCCTCAATCCCAAGGGCATTTATTTACTCAAAAACCCACACAGGAAGGTGGTTTATGTCAAAAATAGGCCACCAGGAAAACGTCAGCGCATGCATTGAACTAATGGTCATCTAAACCCCCCAGCTGCTTGGGTTTGCTCCTCAGTGATTTCCTAGCCTGAATCATCAGCACCAAGTAACAGCACTGCTGGAAAAAAGCATTCTGGACCCCAAGCCAACCTTCATGAGTTGGGTACTCACCTACTTCAGTTCCAGATCTTGAGGAAGCTGTCCCATGACCCTGTTGCCACTGCCATGCCATCATCAGTCACACCTAAGCAACTGACACGGTTATCGTGACCAGCAAGGACACCTAGGAATGAGAAATGTAACAAAGAAATTGCATTATTCTGGTGATTTCCTGTCTCAGTTCAAGTAACACCAAGGCACGTTTTGATTAGCCAAGCTCTACAGTCAAAAATCCTGAACAAACATGGCTGGAATTTTTAAATGCCTTTGGTTTTACAAGCACAGACTCAGGACAGAGCTGGGTGGGTTCTCAAGGGGGTAATTCAGTAAATGCATTACTCCAAAATGTTCCTTGCATATTCCCCATATTATGACCTTTAGTGGTTTCCCATGAGTTGTGAAGTGACAGCTCTGAAGATTCTGACAATGTCACTTTAACCACGCACTGCACAGCTTTTGCTCTTCACCAGACTGATAAAGACCAATTAAATTCTACAGAA
This sequence comes from Chaetops frenatus, assembly GCA_013400775.1. Taxonomy (NCBI): domain Eukaryota; kingdom Metazoa; phylum Chordata; class Aves; order Passeriformes; family Picathartidae; genus Chaetops; species Chaetops frenatus. Next base: position 478,343 of record VZTR01015511.1, read on the forward strand.
TTTTTACATTTCTAAAAAATTTTGTTTTAAAACCAGAAGTTAGACTGAATTATGTTATGAACTCTAAAGCATTTTTCATCCAATTTTCTCTTACATTCACAAGACAGACTCCTCCATACAATCTATTTGTCAATATGGAGATCTAATACAATTCAATTATAGCACCATTAAAAGAAAGAAATGAGACACTAAACAGAAAAATTAAGGGAGACAACATTTTCCTCTATCCCCTTTAATTTAACAGTTTCAAGGAGGTAAAAAGAAAACCTAATTATGTCCAAGCTTTCCAGTCTACAGCACCGAGCCAAGATATTCTTGATGGACTTGAAATTAATCTTTCTACATAAGATATAGTTAAGAATAAGAGCGCTCACAGGACTGTCCTCATTCTCCCACCAGCAACAGAAAGTGCTGCAATTTGGTAAAATACAATCAGCACCAAGAAGTCTTAAATACCTGTACTGAACACAGAACCACAAAGGTGTTTAACACAGATGTGCCAATATCAGAAGATACAGAAGTGTTTAATACCACAAGTGCCAAATCTGCCCAGCAATCTGAAACCCTGGAAAATTTCAGTATGCAGAGTGTTTGTTCTCATCTCCTGTTCTGATGAGAGCAATGAAACATTTGTGGCCTAATTTATACCTTTTCTCCCTTTCTGCAACAAAAGTTTTCATTTTAAAGAACTGAAGTTAAATTCTCTTCATCTTTGGACCATGAATTTCATGTTTCCTCAAAAGATAAACTCCACAGTCTCTGTTGTTTTGCTGGTTGTCTCTACAACTACTGCAACAAATACCAGGAAAAAAATTCTTGTGTATAAATAGCAACATTAATGTTGAATTGCTTTGAATAGTTAATGCATAAACCATGAAGTCTAAAAATGAATATCCCTCCACCCCAAGCCCTTGTTTTTAATGGCAATCTTCCTGTTCTCAAGCATCCATCCTTGAGCAGGATTCCAATGGATTTGTAACACTACTGGGCAGCCTAAAGAGGTTTTCAGAGAGTTCTGAAGTTGAGACAGCAAGTGCTGACAGATCTGTGCATGAGACTCAGTTCACAAATTCAGCTATCACAGAAGCAGAGGCTGGAGAAGGCCAACAAGGCCATCAAGTCCAATCTGTGGCTGGTCCCCACCTTGTCACCCTGCCCTGACCACTGAGTGCCACATCTTGGACACCTCCAGGGGGTGGAAACTCCAATAAAACATCCTCACTGAGTTTCCAATATTCCAACCCAGAGCCATTTACCTGCTCTATCAGCTTTCAGTGTGTCCCACACGTTGCAGTTGAAGTCATCATATCCAGCTAGGAGCAGGCGGCCACTCTTGGAAAATGCTACAGAGGTGATGCCACAGATGATGTTGTCGTGAGAATAAACCATCAGCTCCTGGTCAGCCCGCAGGTCGAAGAGCCGGCACGTGGCATCGTCTGAGCCCGTGGCAAAGGCGTTCCCATTGGGGAAGAACTTCATGGGGGAGGACAAAAACACACGTGGTTTCAGATCTGACCCCTCTGCATCACACCAGAGTACAGCAAACAAGAGGCTGCACCTGTCCACACTGGGATATGGGCAAACCCAGTGAAGACATTAATGAACAACACCTATACTCCATTCACCACAAATTGCAGGTGATTCTCTCAGCTCCAATTATTGTGTTTGTCACAGTAATTTAAATGACAAACTCATTTAAAAAAAACCCCTGGAAGTACTTAATCATGTTAAAGAGCAGAGAAACACAAAATGCCAAACGAAGCAGCTACGTACACAGATGGCATTGATGTCCGACTCGTGGCCGGTGAAGGTTTGCCGGCACATTCCTTCTCTAACATCCCACAGTTTGGCAGAGGCATCACAGGCACCAGAAACAAAACACCGGGCATCAGGGGCAAGGGACAAACTCATCACATCTCCAGTGTGCCCAGTAAATGTGGTTGTCTGCTGACCAGTTTCTATGTCCCAGAGAGCACTGGAAAGAATAATTGAAGAGGCAAAAATCAACATGTTTGTGCTCCTTTATAAAGTCTTCATATCACTGCTGAAGTACAACTCCACTATTAACAAGACTGATACTGACAATAGAAATAAACGTTTTTGGTTGAACTATTTGGCTGCTGCAGATTAATTGTGCACAGAAGACCTCAGAGCCATCTTCAATTTAAAAACATCAGGGGTTTTAAATTGAAAAACAGTGCAAGAAACTGATGACTGACACTGAGGGCTGTTTATGCCAAAGTTCTCTGCCATGGCTGTTATCCAGTACTACCACAGCTTCCTTTGAAGCAGCAGTGGTAAGGCTACAGCAAAAGCTGAGCCAGCATTTCTCATTTTTATAAACTCACAGAGGATGAGTAACTTTGTGAATTATGTCTGATCTTAAAGTTGCAAGTCAGCCAAATCACTACTACAGTGATAATTAAGAGTATAAAAGCATGAAAGAACATTATCACCCCTTTAAGAAGAGGCCTAAATACTTTAGGAAGTCAGAATTTTTCATTTCTGTAATTTCTCAGCCAACCAGAGCCATCAGTAGCAGGTTCAAGACAGGCAAACAAGAGATGCTTGTACTTTATCAAAGTCCTTTGAAGCCTGGCTGAACTGAGGTGATGTCAAGGGCAGCTACAGAATTACTACAGAACTCCTAAAGCAGCCGTATTGTCTTACAAAGAACATCATTTCTACAAACTCTCTCATTTTCTTACTAGTTTTTTGGGTTTTCTAAATATCAACACATATTCAGAAACATTTTTGGGTTTAATCCCATATATATTCAATAGCTACTCAGAATCAGTGGACTAATCAACAGGCATTCAAAGAGACTGGCACTGTGTATGAGAGGTATTTATTAGACAACCTTTGCTCTAAGTGCTGCTGCTTAGGAGAACTGCAATGCTTTTAAGAACAGATATAATAGCAAAATCTATGAAAAAAAGATGGAGGCCTTTTTTAGTTCAGAAGCCAGTATTTATGAAGACACACACCTACATTCTCCTCAAAAAACCTAGCTTTTGTCACTGCAGAGTATTTTCTAGGAGCTCTTCTGAATAACAACATTAACCACATTCTGTATTAGAAATATCCAAACATGACTTTATAAGTAATAAATACTGAATACAAAAAGAGTTTTGAGCAAAATCATTAGTCTAATACAGTTATTTCTGAAAGCCAAACAGTTACATTAAGAAAAAAATTAATCTTAACACAGAATTAGGTCAGGCTCTTCAGAACATGGGCACAAGGAAACAGCCAAAGTTCACAGAGTTGAAATTATCAATAAAAAGTGACATATGAGCAGAAATCACCACAGTCTTGTGGGTAATGATGAAGTTTAGGAAGGACAAAGTTTCCTTCAGTCCCAGAGAATGGATTGAGAAGCCCTTACTGACAGTGCTGTCCCTGTGTCCTCACTTACCAAGTGGTGTCGCCAGAGCTGGTGACGATCTGATTATCATCCAGGAAACGACAGCAGGACAAGTAACCTGGAAACAGAATAAAGGTGTACAAATAAGGCCAGAGATTACCCTTCAAAGGCAATACTGGTTTGCTTATCAGCTGCTTCCTCTCTCTCCTGAAGCTGCAGCAAGAAACACTAAAAGCCTAAAATGTAACTGATGATTTTTGTATAGGAATCTGCAATGTTTTGGTCAAAATGTCGTTTAGCTCTTTACAGATGTCCCCAGCCCAACCAGTGGAAGGGGGACAAAAGTGTGGAATCCACTGGCCAAGCTGGGCAGAAGTGCAGGTGAGCCTGCACTGCATACACTAAACTTCCTTAGAAAGTGGATCTCAGTGTCACTGCATCCAGCAGCAACAAATACTGGTGATCTCAGCTGTATGAGATAACCACAGAGGAAAAATAAACTGCATTCCTGGTCAGTACAAAGACCTGAGCATGGACATTGGATGTTCCCCAACAGTGGCATCAAAGAATTTCATCTGAATACTCTGAAGAATCTTTTTTTTCCTGAAATCCCATCTGCCAAACCATCAATGGAACCTGATTACAGAATCAGTCTGCCTGCCAACCACCTCCATTTCACAAAGCACAGAATTCAAACTACAGCAAAAAACATGAAAACCTGCAAACATCAATTTCCAGCTACAGTTTTGTTCAAATCTGCAGCAGAAAAACTGCTTAAAAACATTTAAAACTAGGCAGTGTGCAGCTAAGGCCCTGCCTGAGGAAAGAAGTAGATCTTATTTATTAGGTTTAAAGGATGGTTTTAATCTTCATTGTGCTGAGGTAACTCACCTGTGTGCCCAGCGAGCTCACGGCTGACACGGACATTCCCTTCACGAGTTTTCAAGTTATAAATGGAGCAGATGTTGTCGAGCCCACCACAAGCCACGTAATTCCCAGAGGGAGCATATGCACAAGTCATGACCCAGGAGGAGCGCAGGGGAATCGCATGCACCTGGAACAGAGACAGGATTGCAGGGATTTCAGCTGCAAAAACTGCATTCAGTGAGGCACCACCTGCAAGTTTTTCACCTGTCTCTCAAGACAGACATCATGTTTTTGGCAGAGAAGCAAGGAGAAAACAGCTGTTTGAGTATCAAACTATTTTGAGGGTAAGTTGCATATGAAGCTCGTCAGAACAAGTGGTGACGTAATAAAACCTCAGATTTGCTTTTCCTAAATCCAGTTTCATCAGCAATTTTGGTCAAAAAGTGAATTATTTCATTTCAGTGCTCTGATTACTATTGGTTTATTATAGGTTCAGGAAAATATTGACTTCCAAACACAGTCAGCAAAACTGCCAATTCCAGGCTTAGATGCTGTGAATGAACAAGTAAGGAAATCACTGCTTCCACTGCCATTTAAATCCTTCTTTGGAAATCCACTGCAAGCAATCAAGCTCTACATTTAAGTAACTACCCCATGTTTCCTTGTCATTCTGTGCTCAAAGAACTTTTTTTAGATAATTATAGAAGCTAAACCTGTTCTGTCTTATTAACTTGTGTTCATTCCTTAAATTTGTTCATGAAGTCTTTAGGAAAGGGCTGGTGCCCTTAGACATATGGTGGTAATACATGCAGTATTAACAATCTTCCTGAATTCCTTAAAGAAAAAATTCATTAGAAGCAGAGAACAGCCAGAAATCAGAGACCCTGAAGCAAACACCAGTTAAACAAACCCCAACCCTGCCCTAAAACCAAAACCAGCTCATTTTTGGAAGTCTTCTACCAAGGAACTATTTGGAATATGCATTTTGAATAATTTTATTTTATTGTTAGGCAACGATCAAATTGGTGACAACAGTGTGTTACTTCCAGTGTGTGCTGGAACTGCCAAAAGAATATTGCATGGATTAATTAGCATTGATGTAAGAATTAAGATACCAATATAGAAATCATGGTATGCAGTGATGATTTTACCATTTCTCAGCAGTCACAGTAATTTAGATGACATTTACCTGCAAGCTGGGGTCAAAGGAGGAGGATGAAGGTAAAAAGGAGAGGGTTTATTTTATTTTTTATTTGCAAACCATATTATATTAACTTTTTAGTAAAGTTATGCCATTTGCTCCAGTGCATTGGTAACATTGATTTTAATGCTGTGAGGAGCTAAGTTAGGAAAATTTATTTGAAATAAAGCCCGTTCCATGCACCAGACTCAAGCAGATCTGTCAACCTGACCACAAGGGGCTACATGGGAATTGTTGCCAGCCCTGTAACAGTGGCCATGATCACTAAATACCAATCACTGTCAAATGAAAGTAAAAGTAGTCCTGAACTGCAGTCATGTGATTGCAGCCACGAAGTGATGACTCATGGGAACATTTCAGGTCTTTCAGGACTTCACTGCAGATAAATTAATATGGCTGTGCTGAAATCTCTGCCCCTTCTGCTGCCAAATGCTCAGCAAGATGCTCATCACTACCTGCTCTGTTAATCACTTTTCTGCAGTATCAAAACAAATCAAAATATTCTTTAGAACTACGTCTTTCCTTGCTCTCCATGTGTGGTGTGCATTGTCACACATTGAAGGCACTGCTTTGTTCTTTACACACAACTTGATTATTTTGGAGAATTCAAAATTTGGACTTAGGACTAGGAAAGCAGCAGAGCCAAAATGATGATGGGCAACACCTCCTTCTCATACATTCACAATTGAATCACACAGCAATGGATCAGCTGGCCTTACCTTGTTTGTAGTATAGCTGTCCCAAATTATAAGTTTGCCATCCTGGGAGGCACTAACTAGAAGCCTAGAGAGAAAACAGGAGGGAAACACAATCTTTGTGGGCAGCCAAGGAACACCTTTGTGATCAACATTATAAAGAAAAGAGAATGAAAGCAGCTGGTACCAGTGACATTTAGTTTCTCTTTAAATGAATCAGTAGTTAATAGGAAACTTTAAAGGAAAAAAGACAACTGATAATGATATTTCACACAGTTCCTCAGAACTATTCTATTTCCACAGTTCCTCAGAATTCATGTGGTACCATTACCATTTTTCAGGCAAGTAGACAAGGACTGGTATTTTGGCATCAAATGTAGATTTGGATTACAAAAACATGGAGGAAAACTGTGGCATTCAGTGTTTCTGAATTCTCTCAGTTGTCCAAGTTCTCTCAGAATTATTAATTCCCTGTGGTCTCAAGGCCTGTGCACTCAACTTTCTAGAGAGCAGTGGAGCCATGTGATTCAGTTTTGTACCCACCTGGAATCAGTCCCCCAGTGCATTGCATAAATTTTGGCCAGGTGTCCCCGGAGTGTTCTCCTAGTGCGCATCTGGATTCTCCCCACTGGGTCGATATTGGCTGTGATCTGAAATAGGAAAATGTCACACACTGAGTTTCTCCCTTCACTGTCCACAAGTAACATCTCACTCACAGTTCCCACAATCCTACATTCTCAATATTGACTGATTGTTTTTAAATTGCCCCTTTAAAAGTTATGTCATTTTAAGTAGTGTCTCTATCACATCACACAAGCAGCCTATTGCATTTATAAACACTCCCAGAAATTGTTTTGTTTAGGTCATATCTTCTTAGACTTCTAGGATTTCAGACCTTTGATCTGGGTTTTCTCCTCCTGCATAGATAAATGTGGCAGACATTGAAGCAGTTTAACCTCAGCAAGCCTTACGGTTCTGATTATGAGGGTAAAAACAGTATTGCTCCCAGCTCCAAGGCAGAGCATTATTTTCCATTAAGCAGCAGAAATGTGCCCTGAGTCACTCAAAGAAATCACTGCTCAAGGCCACTGCTCTTAGGAACTGGACAAACATGTACTTATTTCTGGAAGAAAACACCCAAAGGCAAAATAAAATTTAAAAATTGCTACAGGAGGCAAAACCAGATTCACTTGCATTCACCTTCTTACACAGCATTTCCTTTTTGTAAAGGATAGAAATTTTCTTAATTCCTGTAAACTCTGAAATTCTTACCTGAGCCAGGGTGGCATCTGCACATGCTTTCCTAGCATCCTGCAAGAGAAGGAAATCTGAGAAATTGGATGGAGTTCTGCACATTTCTTTCTGTTTTGTCAAGCTGATTAAGCTCCCTGAAGCCAAGGTTCAGAAAACATTTCTGCTTGTCACCCAGAGAGGACCCATCCTAACAGCAGCATTAACATAATACACTGCCTGCTGTCAACACACATTGTGCATTTAACTTTGAAATTTCTTCTTCTTTTGGGAGAAAGGTAACATGACTTTCACCACAAAGACAAGTAATGGAACTGCTTGTCCAGAGAGGCTGTGCAGCCTCCAACCTCAGAGGTTTTTAAGACCTTAGTGGACAAAGTTCTAACTAACTTTATCACTGACCTTATTTTAAACAGTTTTTTTAACTTGAGCTATGCTCTAGTTCAGACAAACTTCAGTAAACATTCATTTTGATCAGCAATTTTGTGCACTGCTTATGTAACTATTATTTTCTAGGCAATATAAAAGACCAAAAAGTAATTTTCTAAAGCAGCCATATGTGCTTACTCTATCTACATTAACTCTGACATTGGGGAAACATTTAAGGCATCATTTCTGTCCTCCTCAAGACACATTCATTTGTGCTGAGGCACAATACATACTCTGATTTGGTTTTTCAGTTGCTCGGCCTCCTGGCGTAACTGGTCAAGCTCACTCATTTTCCTGTGCTAAAGGTGTGCTCCACTGCCACCTCTGAAACAACCAGAAATCTGAAAGACAGGTCAGAAGCAAGAGAATTAGAAGTCATAATTTGAAATTACAAGTCCTTTCAAGCACTTCAAACTTGAAAAAAGCAGACTGATTTATAAACACTGGAATACAGGTGAAAATGTGCGTCTGAAATCTCCTCAGCATAAGGAGTTGTCACAAATGGATGTGCTTTGCTTCCAGCCACAGGAAATCAAATAGAATTTGGACTTATTTCTCTCCTCCAGGCCTCTTTCTTTTTTCATTACAGGGTTTCTGAATCATTTTTGTATAAATTCAAGTTGCCCAAGAGTGAGTAAGCATGTAACACCAATTTTAGACATGGAAGTCAGAACTTCCCTGCAGCTCTTCAGAGCAGAGTAAGGAATCCTCCCAGCAAAGAGTAAGGATTCACACTGACACAAGCACCTGCAAAATGCTGTAATAACTCTGCATCATCGTGGTTATGAAAAATACTGTTCTGCTCTCTGGAAAAAAGGAGATCACTCACAGAAGTTCAGGGTTTTGTTTGATAACTGTTAAAATGTCTAAGATGCCAGAGCAGATTGTAACATGAACGTTCTGTGAGAATAAAACCAGTCATTTTTTGCTGGGTTGAGGGCAGGGGTTTGAGAAACCACAGTCAACAGACACTTCTCCACTCTAAGCCTGTGTTTTCCCAGTATCCATAGGCACCGAATTACTCACAGATATTTTAGAGAGCCAGCAAGGCAGAGGCTCCATAAAACATCAAAACCACTGAAACAACCTCAACTTTTGCCTATAGAGTTGCTCAACTCTTGGGCTCAAGTTACCCAATCTTACAATCCTATGGATATTCCCTATTAAACGTACAACTTATCTTTAAAAGACTCTGCTCCAGAAAGATACTGCTGGCATTTTCTCTAGCATTTCACATCTCCAACTCAGCTGTTCCTAAACTTTTTGTTTTAAAATCTCTGCAGCTTGATAGCAATGCTGAAGAAAGATGCTGATGAATTTTATCTTTTATTGCAGAACAAGATAATTGGTTCCAATTTCAAATACTACACAACACCTGGAGTTTATAAATTAACACTGATAGTGTGATTTTAAAACATTTTATTAGCCAGAATTGAACCTTTACTATTAAATAAAGGAAATGCTTTGCTAGCAGCTTACATATTGTTCTGTTAAGATTTAATCAGCTTATTTATCTTTGCAAGCATGTAGGGTTTGTTTTCCTCTTAAAGCCCTTCCCAAGGAGAAAGATGAGGATAACTTCCAAATTTTTATGCAGTCACAGTAACAGAGAACATACTGTCAAGGTAAATTAGAGCAGTAGAACAAACACCACTTTTAAAGAAGCTTCAAAATAGTTTAGACTTCAATATTCCCTAAATATTCCAATCCCCCATAACCAGGCTTAGGTTGAAGATCTCTCTATAGTAGTTATTCCAAACTGAAAACCTCTAGTAACAGATGCCAGATCTTGTCATATCATCATTTACAAACTTTCCTCTTCTCTGAAACCCACAGTATCTTAGAAAAGGAATTTCAGTTGGCTTGTCTCCCAAAACCTTCATCCACACAACTTCAAGGCCCTTTCACTTCATTGTGAAACTGGGTCTCTTCCTTCTCTCTTCTGGTTCCAGGGTCATCTCTAAGCCCCTTTAAGATTGCTTGTTCAGCTCAGCCCAAAATCCAGCTAAGACAAAAGCCATCCTGAGTGTTTTATTATCCTGCTTTTCTTCTGAATGCTCTTACTCTACATCTCAGACAAACACTCTGGGCTAGATACCTGTTAGAATTTTGAGCATGTCTGCAGCTCCTGGGCAGTTCACAGACCTGGTGAAACACTAATGCACTGCTCTTGTCAGAAAGGAATTAATTTAAGAATAAACTGTAATTTTTCAGATCTTTCAGCTTTTTCAGATCCAGTTCTGCCATTCTCTAAGTTAACATATAAGCCCATTTTCTACTAAGCAAATACTGACCACTCCAAACAAAGAATTTAGAGATGGTGTCATTCCTGTATCACAGCAAGAAATTCCAAAACTTTCATGTTCTGCTCAAGGTCACAGCAACTCACGGATGAGATTGCAATAAAGACTCAGGACACCAAGAATTTCAGCTGCAGGTACAAGGAACTACACTGAAGATTTTACATGCAGCTTTATTTAAAAATACAATAGAAGGAATAATCTCACATCAGTCACAGCAGATATGCTCTCCTTAAAATAGCACCAATTTATTTCTGCAGAATTTGTTCACTATGAGAGAGAATTCTCTGGCAGTTAAATGAAACAAAGCTTCTTTGCATGGAACAGGGAGAGGCCTAAGGAAATGAACCCTTATTGTAGGAAAAAAGCCACATTAAGAAAGTTCATTTTCCCATCTGTAGCATCTTATATCCATCTAAATTCCCATCTCACTTTGAGAATTCCAACTTAGCCCCTATGCATTCCAAGCAACTCCCAACTCTGAACTACCTTTCTGTCAGCATCCATAGGAATTGTTTAAAGCACATTTCCACATTCTCTTTGTAGTCTTTGTTGTTTCAACATCAACAGGAAGTGCTAATTCCTGCCAAGACGACTGAACTCACTCACTCAGGAAATGACAACCCTACAGCAGCCAAGGGCATTAAAATATAGGAGTTCTCTGAAACAAACTGTAAAATTTATTGGACAAACAGCAAACCAGCTTGGCTGTTCCACTATTTCTTTTATACTGAGTTTTAGACAATTGCATTTATGGTAGAAATATGAGATCTTTAGGAGGAAAAATGAGTTCCAGCCTCCTATGTCTTTTATAGCTATACTGTAAATCAGAGCTTACTAGTCTTGTATCAAAACCCAGTATCTTTAAAAGACTATGAACATCAGGTAAGGTCAGAAGAATGTATGAAGAAAAAATGCTTTTATCTATTCTCACTCTTGATACAGGGGAAATTTTTATACAGATTTATTCGTATTACAGACATGGATCATATATTGAACAGTCTCTGCTCATCACAAACAAGCACAATTGAGTATCATGAAGTAATAGATTTTTATTTCTTGGCACGTTCTAAAGGCATTTAACCCCATTTTACAAGAATGTTTCTAGAAGAATCTGTAAGCTTGAAGTGGATGATGATTCTATTTCTGGGCTTTTGAAAGAAGTTACTGCATTTCTAAATCAAGCAAACCTCACTCCTCAAATTCCACACCTTTCTCCCCAAATTACCCCCACAGTTGTGCAGAAATAGGTAAGAGCCAAACTCATGCTTACCTCACTTTGTTTGGAATATGTGAGTGTGTCCCTGAAGGCAGCTTCTCAGGAATAAGACATTCACTTTCCTAAACTCCCTCAAGACCTTTCCAGGGGCTGAAGTGCTTAAGTGTCTCTGGTCTAAGCTTATTTCCCCTAATCCTGGTGACCAGGATACCTTGTGGGTAATTCTCCTCTTGCTGGGGATAACAATCTGCACTTCAGGGCACTTCACTATTCCCACTCCTGCAGATGACCCAAGGCTCTAATCTCTTCTGACAAGGTACCCATGGAAGAGTCACTTTGTTCCCTCTGTTTCCCCCACAGGAAAATCAACTGACTTTGCCTGATTTGTTACTTTCCATATATGATAAAACTTCACAATTCAGCTGTGTCAAAAGGATTTATCGTATCATTTATGTCAAAGGAACAGCTCAGGGTTTGCTTTTCTCTAACTCTCTCTAACATGAGCTATACTTCTGTGTAAAAGGAGAGTTTTACATATCCAGTCAGTTGTGTGCCCAACAGCTTTGCAACAGATTTTTAAACTGCAGGAAGCCTTACAGAACTTCCATATGATTCCTGCAGAGGAGGTATACTCAGGATCCCAGTGGACCAATTCTTACTTGAAGTATAAGAATTATTCACTCACTGCTCAGAAAACAGAGACAGAAAAATTCAGAGGCCAACGAAGAACTCAAATTCACTCATTTCATTTTAACAACTCCAGGGTCCTTTCCACAACTCAAGCTGTTTTTCTAACCAAGTCCAGTTACTGAAACCTTATCATTAACATTCCCACATTTATTTTCATTTTCTTACACCATTTCTATTAAAAAAAAAAAAAACCCCAAAAAACCAGTCTTCCACCACTCTCTCTCTGTCCTGGGAATAATTTCTATAGATGAAAAGAAAAAACCCCACATCTGAAATCACAGCTATCATTCAGTCAAATGTTTAGAATTTCCATACTTTGCTAGTCAAACTTTGCTTGCCACAAGGTATTTTTAGCAGACATTACTACTACCAAAGCCTAACATAATCCCACCAAGCCATTGTGGATGCAAAGTCTGGTCACACAGAGAGTTTAAAGCTAAATTGTTCATATTTCACTCAAGCACAGTCATTTTCTAAGGAGGTTTAGCAAATCCCTTTTCTCCCATGAACAGGCTGCCTGACATTTGTTCCTTCAACCTCTTTCCTGCCAATACACATCACTCCAACATGGATGAAAAGCAAAATATTTGCAAAAACAGAGCCCAAACTTTTCAGCCTTAACAAGGAGCTCACAGTATGGCCAGCAGACAGTCCCAGAGCAGGTCATCTGATTAAATGAAGCTGTGCTAATCTAGCAGATACAACAAATCCTATTAGCAACATGCACAGCAGCTTGGACATTTTCACAATGACAAAGGAATTACCCCACAACTCACTGTTAGTTACAGTGAGCTGACGTCACATTAGCTTTGGAAAGCTGAGGGTTCTTTTTGTTTGCAGGAGCAGAGACTGATTTCTTGTTTCACTTTTATTCAATGGGAAATACAGTGAGGTCAGGATTGCTTGTGGAAGAAATTTGAGGTGTTTTCTCTCTCATTTATATAAGCTGAAAGAGAAAAAAAAATTCAGGGTCCCTCTGGACCCAGTGGGAGATATGGGTAGAGGAATAAAGCTTGCTACCTGCTTTTAGAAATACAGGTAAATATCTAGTAATTGAAAATATCAGACTTAACTCAGCAAATACTTGGCCAATTAGCAATGTTCCTCACAGACTAAGGAACTGCACAGAAATTCAAGTTAAAGTCTGGAAGGTAATGAAGATTTTACTGCTGCAAGAACAATAGTAATAATTACAATTACACAGAATATAAACTCTGAAACTTTTAGGTTCTATTTAAATAATACTGACACATTGAAAAGAACATTCTGTCAAGAGCCACTTTGCTCAAAAGAAATTTGGCCTTCTTTTGTCAAACATGGTGGAGAAGTAATTTTTCATTCATGAGAGAATGACTATTCTCATAATTTTATTTATTACAGTTCCCTGTCCCACTGAGATGAAACAGTTTCATCTGTGGTCTTCCTCTGCTTTGCCAGTTCCCTCTCTGATGGAAGGCAGGCACTAACATCTATTATTTAGCAGGTTTCCTGGCCATTTTAAAATCCTTCCTGTTGACACAAGAATATACATGCTAAAGGAGAAAACAGCTACTTTAGGCTTGCACAGATTAACAGCCAAAAATCTGAATTAACCACTTTTTAAAAATAGGATGTTTCTCAAGGGCGAGAAAAAAAAAAAATCATCTTTTTTCTCTACTTACGTTTTCTCTCACTACAGTAGAAAGCCAACTTCTGCTGTCAAACATGTAAATTCTGGGGAAAAAAAGGTCACCAAAATCACAATTAATTTAATTATCAGAAAGAACACCAATTTCTCAACAAATCTAACAGAAATTAAACTCCTCTCAAAGTGCAGACTATTTCTGTTAGCTAACTTGAACACCTGGCCTGCCTTCATGAAGGAAATGGGCACAGTTTTAGTAACAGTAACACAACCGAAAGATGGGCTCCTGTCAAGGAGCTCATTTTGACATTCTTTTCCCAAGAAAACTCTTGCAATTCTAAAATCAGTTCTCCTGCTCTAGTGACAGAGAAGTCCATGCTGTTAGAGAACTTAGGATTAGAACAAAATATAGCGAGACTCACACGATTTTTACTGTACTACAAAGTGCCCCCCACCCCCCAAAAATCGGCATTTTCAACACACTGGAATTATTTCTGCTCAGTCCTATTCTTGAGCTACATTTGCCTTCTAAGCACAGTTAAATATCATGATATCTATTTTATCAGAAGAAGTTACATAAACCTCCTACTAATGAGCTCAAGTTAGAGCATACTGCTCTTGGAGAAGTTACAACTTCAAACTACTGATGATATTAAAAAGTACAAAAAGAACTGACACATTCAGTAACTCACACACTCGCACTCTGGACTGCACTAGTTTAACTGGCTTTGCAGCAAGGGGAAAAATTTAAGAATTTTTGGTTTTTTCCCCCCTGGCAGAACAAAGCAGTGTTTTAGTTCACCCCAAAATCTGAAACACTGACAACCACTTCTACATCCCAAACATCTGGATCTGGCTCTGTCACACAGCAGGACAAGGGCTGGGGGTGATGCCAGGGGACTCCCGAGCGTTCAAAGCTGCTGCATCACGACAGGGAGAGATTATTCTGAGCACAAAACAAGAAGGTACTGAAGCAAAATGACCTTAAATCAGAAAGCCAGCCTAAAACTCCACACACTTTCAACTGCAATCTCACATAAAATGTGTGTTTCTGATTTTACAGTTCACTACTAGCTAGAGAATTTACAAACCACTTCAGTGTCTGGTATGGAGGTTAAGCTACTTAGGATATGGATCATCCTCATCCAAGCTCATTTATAGATAAACATTTTAATACTGTGATTATGAAACCATCACAGTGTAAGCAGTTTTGTTTGTTACTGCCAGAACAACACACTTTGGGACATAAACAGTAACTCACACTTAGAAGCCGAACTCCAACCCCCCCAGACACAAAAACATGACACGACCATTTCAAGTTCTGAAAATACAGCAACTCCAGTCAAATTTCAGAAGTCTTGACAGGAAAATAATTTGCCCCCACTACAGAGATAATGAAATCTAATGAAATTCTGAAAGAATTACCTGAAATGTAAACAAGTAAATTTATGCTGGAACACTAACAGCACACAGAATACACAATAGCAAAGGCCAAAACACACACCATTATTGTCCTGTGCTGCACCCTCATTAATGCAGGAGAGGTGTTGCAGATTTCATATGCCTTCTGCAAAAAAGAAAAAGAAAAACAAAACAAAAAAAAGCCACTTTAACCAGCCTGCAAGAAGAGGAAGGAAGCATACAGCAAACTTTTCCACAAAAGTTGAGTTTATTTTTCAAGGGGTTAAGTTTCCACTTGAGGATGCTGAGAGCACCCTGCCATGCTCGCAGAATGCAGTCCTGGCAACGGAGATATTTTCAATTCTACCTTAAAGATGGAGCTCATTTAAGGACAAAAGCAGACAAGCTACTCGTGAAAAAAAGATCTGCATTGCCACAAGCTTCCATTTTTAGCTAAAATGTAGCCTGGTAAAAGCAACATGAAAACTAGAGGCCAGTTCATTCTGTGCACCGCAGCACTGGCACAGCAAAGAGTTCTTGTAAGGAGCTCCACATGCTGCCCTGACAGCCCTGCTGAACCCAGAGCTGCAGGTCCTTGACACCAAAAACTGGGGTTTTAAAAACAGGAGAGAACAAAAAGTTCCACAGAACACTTAGAGCGTGGTTCAAGTGGTTAAACCATCACAGCAAAGCACATGGAGGTGAGCCAGCCCCACACACAGCTGGTGTTCCCAGTGTCCTCACATGCCCACAGCCTCCTGCTCCAAGTAAAGAACCAACACAGCCATTTGGACTAAAGAGTAAAGAAACTCCAGAAGTCAAAAAGCTTCATCATTTCTGGGTAAAGCTTCCCTACTACAGGTACTCACTGACTGCTGCCAGCCCAGTGTCCTTATTTCTTTACGGATACTGAAGTAGTTACTCTGAGCTGACAACCCAGGCTAAAAATTTCTCAAATTCTCGCTAGCATATTCCAGATACAAGTCTACATATGAAGAAGACTTTGTATGTAGACTGCAGACTCTTCTGCAGAAGAGACTACAACTTTTTTAAATGAGGCTGGGAAAGCAGGGAAGAAAAGGAAGAAAAAGGAGCTGGAAGAGTATGGAAAGCATTTTGCATTATTTTATCATAGGAAATCTGAACAACCCTCCAAATGAAGCAATTTCCTAAGCAGATTAAACACACTCACTGTACCCTCTCCAAAGCCATCAACCACATAAACATGTTTTTCTCTCGACCTATGGATTCAATGAGAGACCTAAAACCCAAATATTCTGGATGTCAATTCCAACCTTCTCGAGACTCCTTTATGCACACATTGACCAGATGCCAAGGCTAATATTTGAATTGCTGCAAAGGCATTCTAGTCCTTAAAACACACCAGCAATTCATGCACAACCTGACGTGGGGCCAGGCATTAGACAGGACACTGAAGATCTGGCTCTAACCCCTGGGATGAAATCTGCCCAGGACTCCCAGCAGTTGTCCCTGCTGCAAGAACATGGAGATACAGAGATGTGTTCAGTGGGGTGTAATCAGTGTGCACAGTCTTCTGTATACACAGGTATTTTGGTGGCTTTATCAACAATTTAACAGATATCTCAACCAACACTAGTAAAAACTAGTTTTCATGACCATTACACCACTTAGATCTTAAAAATATCTTGCATAACACATCCTGCTGCAAGAGTGGCACATAGGATTGTTTTATTCAAGGCACTCAAAAATAACTTCACTGGAGGGGAAAAAAAAAACAACCCAAAAAACTCTCAAACCATTCAAAAACCTACCAGCAAACCTCAGTATTACTACTAGGATAAACCAGCAATTTCAAGTGAAAGTACTCTGCTGCTCTGCACCCCTGAGCCAGCAGGGATGGCTGGATGGACGCAGGCAGTTCCTCATTTAGCCTGCAGATGCTCCTGTTCAGGCACCCAACATCATCACCACTGTAATATATCACCTGCAAGGCAGAGATAATGTCTGTGAAACCAGCAATTGCAAGTTAGTTTATTAAAATCATTCCTTATAGTCTACATAGCTGATTATTATCACAGAACAGTAGCTAGATGCCCGAGAGATTACACCACCTTGCCAAATCACTACCAGCATCATGAAATTCCAACGTGCCACCAGGCAACAGTAATTACAAGTCTCAAACTTAAAGTTTCAAGATTATTCTGTATACAAAAAACTCCCAAACAAGCCCTATCCTCAGTTTAATGACTTGATCCTAATTATCAACATCAAGAGCTCTAGCAGACAGCTGGAAGCTCAAAGGATGTTTTGGGGTCTGCATGTGCCCCTCCAAGAGTTAATTCCAGTTCAGACTTTCCTTGGGGAGTGCTGAGCTGTAGTTCAGAAAGCCAAGTCTTTGCTGCCACCTCCTCCAAGGGCAGCTTTGAAGTACAACCTAGAGAACTATAAAATAATAATTACAAATTCACAAATCTAAATACGCTGGGGCGAAAGGCTACAACTCCTCCTTTATTTGAAGTCTCCTTTCTGGGAACCATCTGCCATGTCTGTAATTTCCAAACACACAAACTCTGAAAAGCAAGCAGTACCTTCCTAACAGGTTTGCCAAAGAGCTCACCCTGGTAGGGACAACAGGAGATTGTACAACTCCTTCGAAAACTTCCTGAAAGCACTTGTGTCGTGCAAGGCCAGCACAGCTGAATGTTTCTGTGGGAGGTATTGGCTGCTTCTTGTGCTGAAGAATTGCCAAGTTCCCAGCTGAAGCAGTCGCTGTGCTCAGGAGACATTTTTCCATACATTAGTGGGAAGTACACACAAAACAAGCATCAGGTTGATCAGTGTTAATGCTCATCTTGCAGCAGCCACATTGGCTGGCTAGAGAGCTCAAAAATTGCTGTTTTCCATAGGGCGTGTGAGTAAAATGATAATTACACAAGCTAAAAATAGCTGCAATTTAACAACCTGATTTCACCAATGCTTCACTATTACCTATAGCTCAATATGGAATGATAGGTTCCATTTCTAGGGTCACGGATGTTGAGTTTTAGAGCTTTTGTGTGTTTTGTTTCAAGTAGAACTTGTAAATGCCTTCTGCCTGAAGAAACTCAGGCACTTTTTCTACTCTGCTCGATGGATCTACAAGACTACATTAGGAATAAAAAAATTCACCTTGCTGCACAGAACACAGGAAAATTGTTGGCTAAAGAATAAAGGTCAGTTCTAGGGTCCTTCCAAAGTTCTGGCTACATTGCTTCATCCTGCAGCTTCATTCACACAAAACAGCACATGGAACAGCAAAAGCCAGGCAGAACAGACCTACATGGAACAGTCCCTAATCAGCAATGGGGCCTCCAACCCAACTGCCTTCAGTGAGGCACTGAGGCAAATCACCAGTGCCTCACTGCCTTCAATCTGGCACTTCAGAATCCAAACTCCCACGAAAATAACAAAAAACCCCAGAACAAACCCATCCACCATAAATAGCTGCTACTGTTCAGAAAAAAAGGAAAAAAGAAAATTAAGCTTTTATTTCAGAAAATCTAGGGAAGAAACAAATATTAACAAATCTGGAAACCTTGAAAGACCTTGCAAAACCCAAATTCAACACGGCACTTTCACATTCTAAGTCCCAAATTGGAACTTGTGTCTCAGAGGAACACTGCATTTTTGTCTTCTCCAAAACTGCTACAGAATATGAATAATTCACCACAAAAGTTAAACTTTGGTGTTCAAATTCCTCAATATGCCAGAGGTTGCTACCACACAGTAACACAACACAACACCTACTGAAACTCACCAAAATGCTAATCATGCATAATCCATCAGCTCTTGCTTGCATGCCTAGATCTTCAAGGAGTCATCCCTCCCTCTGTTTAACAAGTACTTGAAAATAAACCTTTTGGATAGTTTATCACTTTCTCAAAATAGCAGCCTAACAAGCAGACAACAATGCTAAGATCATGGCAGGACACATGACTGCAATGAACAGCTCTGATGTGAAGTGGTCCGTGTCTCCTCCTGCCATCAACACTGCACAAACTCCAGCTGTCTTCATGGAAGGAAGAATCCCATGTTGCCAAAACACTCACATTTCCTGATGTTAATCCCATGACCTACATTTTAAAAAAGAATCTTACTGATGTAATATTAAAGCATAAAAATCTGGACTGTAACAGGTCACTTCATTAATCCTTTCTAAATGCATCTGGAAGCCATGTGCATTATTAAAAAAAAAAATCATCTTAATATTCTAGGTACGGCAGAGAATTTCTGTAAAAAAGTATAAGAACTGATACTACAAATTAGACAGATGCCAAATGCTTAAAATTAGTTCAGGGATATTAATAACTCTTGGTACTTTAGTGACCCAAGCCCAAAGATTTCCTAACTACATCTCTTCTTTTCTGTCTTCCTCTCAGATAAATTCCTCTTTAAGAGCATTTTTACACTTCCTGATAAGAAGCAGGCATGGAAAGTTAACTTATTTTAAGAACAAAAATTACTAGTGTTTTGTCTAAGTATAATACAAGTTTTCAACAAACCTGTATTTATTAAATGACAATAAACCAATATTCTAGGTTTTATTCCAATTTCTGTCCATGCAGTTGGTCCTTCTGAAGATCAACACACTTAGAGATAATGTCATCAATTTTATCCAAATGGCCAGTGCAGTTTTGGCTGTCTTCTTTCCTGATCCTACCATTTAAAAAGAATATAAAAACACCCCAAAACAACCAGAGTAAACAGTAGAAATTTAAGAATCTGTTTGTGCATAAATTTCTAGCTACATTTATTTAAAAAAAAAATCACTGAAAATTGTCACTTTCTGAAGTATCCCCTTATCCAAACCCAAGCAATTTTGCTGTCACATACTACCAGACATCTCCCTTCAGACTGACAAACAAAACACAGGCAGCACTGAAAGAGAATATATTACTATTAATTAACCAACAGAGAAATGACTAAGCATTTATTATTAAATGCTTCTATCTGCAGAGCCTTACAGTTACTGAACAGTTGTCTCTTACTTCAACTGTCATTTTTCATTGTTCCTTCAACTCCTTTATCATGAGCCTCCAGTTTTTATTGATATTTTCACTTCAGTTGCAAACCCACCAGAATCTGTGTTTACCTAAGCAGGGCAGAGCACACGCACCACAGGAATATTGCAGTCTTGCTTTAATAATTAATAATTAAAGTAAGACTGCAATATTCCCGTGATGTTACCAAGTAATGCCATGGTATCAGGATTTTATCTTCTCAGAGAATCTGTGATCTCTCATGTCTATCAGCTGAATCTGTAGGGCTGGGGCAGTTCACAATCCAAGCTATACAGACATTTTCTCCTAGAAGCCAGAAATGGAAGTGCACAGCTGTAGGAGCAGTTCACAGTTTCCCAGTGTGACATATCAGTGATAGAATCATTACACAGCAAATGAAAACACCTTACACACATAAATACACATACTTGTTTCTTTTTAATAGAAGTCAACATAAAAGCCATGTTTATTCAAGTACCAAAACAAGTTTTTAATCCACTATTTAAGAGCATGCTTATAGTAAATTGCAATCCTATTAAGAAACATAATTATTGGGAATGCCCATTATCTTTTAAAAGTAATTTCTGGCTAAGCCAATTTTCAAGTAGTCTTCAGTTCATTTTCTGTGATTTTAAAAGGCTCAGAAGTCCTCACAAAGACTTGATGGATTTCTCTATCAGGATGATGTTCTGCTCAAGCTCTCCCCAAATATTTCCCAGTAGGTACTGAGGAGAGCCCAGCGTGTGACTGGATCACACTGCACTGAATTCCCAGGCAAATAAATGAGGAGATGCAAAACCTGGCAGAGGCACCTCCTGTTACCAAAATCCTGAAGATTACAATGAAATCCATCAAGTGGATCAGCTGCCCTGCCAGGGATTAAAGTGTAAGAGAACAAGTAGGTTCCAAAAGTCTGGATGGGATTTCTCCCAGCTCTGCTTGCTGACACATCTGTCTTGGAATGACCCTCACCTTGTTAAAAATCATGTGTTGGTTCAGGTATTACCATCACAGTGACATCAGCAGGTATATTAAGATCCTCACTACAACATTTATTACATTAGAGGAGGAAATGGGCTATGTGATCTCTTATTTACAACACAAAAAAACACCCCAGAAGCAAAAATAGC
Organism: Chaetops frenatus; assembly: GCA_013400775.1. NCBI lineage: Eukaryota > Metazoa > Chordata > Aves > Passeriformes > Picathartidae > Chaetops > Chaetops frenatus. Next base: position 499,538 of record VZTR01015511.1, read on the forward strand.
AGAATAGACATGAAAAATACTAATAATAAAAATAAATCAGTAAGACTCTGTGCCTGCATAAGCACAGAAAATCAGCAGAAATCCCCATTATTGTATTTTGTATTTCCATAAATTTTAGCTCTGCTATTTTATCAACAGGAGCTGAATCATCCACTTTGTTCTACATATGCCAGCTAATAAAGAGTCAACGGAGAATCAGCTGCTTCCTGTCTACACCCTTTTAAAAAATACAACCAACTTCCAGAAAGCTACACTTAGCAACGCTCCTTTTTACATCCTTAAAAGTAAAACCATTAAAGACCAAGGATGAATACCCAATCAAACTGACAGAGCTCTACTGTTGATCTAAGGGAGACATTTACAGATCTGAAGTGATCTTTTATGGACAGCTTTGCTGAAAAGCAATGCTTTTCTGAAAAGCTTTTCCCTGATCTGAGCACCAGGCACAGGTTGAGAATCTCGCAGGCTGCCATGTCTCACTGCACCAAGGCCCTCAGAACACTAATGAGAAACACATTGTGTTTCCAGGAGCAGTAAGATAGTCCATATTCTATCACACCTCAATTGTGCTTCCCCATACAGATCAAGAGTTCCACCCAAAATGCCTTTCGCTGTCAGGATCAAATCCTGAGAGAGTACTTCAGAACCCAGGGACTCTTCTTCCTGCTCCGCCTTAGAACGACTCAGAATAAGCAAGCAAGCTTTTACTGTATTAAGCTTTTAGGAAATAAAAATAGTATGAAGAAAAAGCCAACAGAAGCAACAAAAGTAACCCCATCTTAGAGGCAGGCTGGACATGAGTTGATAACTACCTTCCCACCACAGCTGCTCTCACATCTGCCCCAACAAAAATAGGGGAGTTAAGACATTGGAACAAACCATCTGCTCCTTTGTGCCTCTGCTACACAGACTGTGCAAAGCCTCAGAGATCAGCTAAAAGCAAAATATTCATTCTTTACAACTATGTAAAAGATCTTTATCCAAGCCCCAGCTAAAAAAAAGAATACATTTAATTCACTGAAATAAGAATTTAGTGTTCAAACAGTACACTGATCTTCAGTAAAGAGATTAACAGAGCACTGTTAGAATAAGTTTAGCTACACCACAAAGAACAGCTGCTTTCCAGAACCAGTCTGAAGATAAGAAGTATTTCAGTGGACCTTAAAAATCAACAAAATATATTATATGCATATAGCAGATAAAAGATACTCAGCAGAGCTTAAAATATGGCATTTCTCTAATCTTTACACCCAAAATAGTCTGAGAAATACTTTGTTCTCTAGCCCCAAAATCAACATGCCCCATCTTTAATCAATGTGCAAGCAGCTCCATTAGTTTTGATAGCAATGATTTATGCCCTGAGTAGCTCACTGATTTCTCCCAATTGCTGTATTTTGATATGGACTGTTTGTACAAAATAAGGTGCAGAAGAACATGAAAAGCAAGGCTGGGCTGGAAAAGTCAAGTAACACAGGAGACCTTGAATCCATTAGACTGAGAAGTGGTGTTTGGGAACAGACAAGGCAACAGTGCTGAGTGCTGATAGGAGAGCACAGCCCAGGGCCAGTATCACAGTAGAAAGCACAAAGGTACAGCAGGAAATACTCGCTTTCACCCTTGGACATTCCTCGTCCTAAAGGATCTGCGTTAACTCTCTGAAAACTTCTGGCATTAATGTTTAAGTATCAGGTGCATGCCTGGAGATGGTATCCATCTTGCTAGGTGATCAAAATATAGAGGAAAACATGACAAATAGAAAAAAAAATAAAGCAACATCAGGGAATTAACTGAGAAAGACAAAACTGAAAATATCAGAAGACAATCCCACCTATTTTAAAGAAAAAAATACCTGCAAAGTGGTGCCAAACCAGCAGCCAGGAAGGCTGGTTGAGCCTTGGAGCTCCTGAGGTTCTGCCCTGATCCCAGAGCCCCAGCACAGCCCCTCTGGATGAACACCAGCATCGGGGGCTTGTTTGGAGCAGCTGAGTGTTCCTACACGTACCTGCTGAGCCCAGACCTTCCAGCCCCTGAGGCAAGTTCTGCACAAGCTCCCCCACCCTCCACCAGCCCTGAGCGTCTCAGCAGGATAAACCACAGCACTTCCTGAAATGCTGAACTTCAGTACTTCCTGAAACGCTGAAACTTCATCTACTGTCCATGGTCAGAAGAAGAAAGGAAGATTTTATGTCAAACCAACCAATTTGACCTCACTGTCCACAGTGTCCATGATACTGGAATTTCCACACACAAAAACCCACCTCCCCAGCACCTCAGGCATCTACTGAAGACCCCGTTACTTTGTCAAGGTTTAAATTTGTTAAATGGTTCCTGTTCAGTCCTATTTTCTGTGAGTAATACACAGCATTTTCAGCAAGGAACTTGCACACTGAGTTTTCAGGCACTGGCCAGATAATATCTGACAGTTGCAGTGAAATGCAGGACTTGGCAACCTGCAGCACAATTAAACTGCCACGAGCATCACGCAGCCCGTTCCTGATCTTTGTACGGACACCACCTTTGTTACACAGGCAGCAGCCTATCTTCAGAGTCCTGCCACCTCACAGAGAATGTGCAACAGGAATATCAAACATATGTTCCAACAAAGACAGCTCCTTAATTAGTACAGTATCAGCACATTTTGAGCACCAAAGGTTTCAGCAGACTATCACACCTGCTTTGTTATTCTAGACAGAGAAAATTACCACACCAACCTCCCAACACATTTGTTAGACTATCTGAAAAACAACAAAACTCCCCAGAGTTTTGGGAACCAAATGATAAAATGCAAGAGGACCATAAACAGATTTTTTCTCAGCATCTTAAGGCAGGCATAGGCCTGCTCTTTTATGTCATTTACTGGAAACAAAATGTAGTAAGTTTTGTATTATGCAGTTACAACTTGTGGTATTTTATATACTGAAACCTAAGGTTACTTTTTTATTTTGAGATTCAAGCATTGTTACATTCAACACATACCTTGAACCACTTAGTATTAACCAAGATGTATCAGCTCAGTTATTATTTAAATAAAGTTAAACACAACTGAACTTCATACATATGACTTTGACCCACCTCCTACCCCTCATATGTTTGGATACATCCCTCAAATACCTACAAAACTCCAAACAGTTGTGACTGAATACAAAGTATTTTGTGTGATTTAAGAGATTCAATTTCTCCGATTCCAGAAGAAAGCCATGTTTTCCACACATTACAGAAGGGCAGCAACATCCCAAGCTTGCGAGGCACATCTAGCCAGGACATGTGATCTCCAACAACATCTGTAAGCTCAACATCCTGCCCAGCCATCCTCAGGAAAAGAAATCTGGGAAAATATCCCATGCTAGCACAGATGTGCCAGTGAGAAAGTCCTCACAGTAAGGAACTGCCCATTAATATTGAGCATGTGTATTTCCGTCTCCATGGAAGTTAAACTCCAATTCTGAGGTGCACAATTAAAAATTATTCTGTCAGACCAGTGCTGGAAATTTCAACATTTCACAAAAATAAAACAAAACCCACTCAGCTTGTCAAACAACTTCATGGTTTTGCAAGTAATTTTAGACAACCTTCATTTATTGACAGATTTTAGTAAATCCTGAAATGGTAGGATAAACACAAAGCACGTGTGCCTCAGAAGACTTCTAAGATGGTTCCCTACATGTAACCCAAGCCAGGCAAAAAAGCCAGAAGGGCAGTAAGAAAATCGAGATGTACAGAATGAACAGCTCACCTGTAACAGTTAAGCACACACTGGTTTTCTTTAAGAAAGAAAATAACTGGCATCAGCTGCTGTAATTAAGGTTACTGTAACAGAAGACAAGGCATCCCTTTCCTGTCAGTGACGGCCAACACCCACAGCTGCCTGTCTCAAAGTCATACAGAAAGCCTTGAAATTTCTTATTTATTCTCTCACCTTAACAGTTTGATTTTGTAATCAGGATGAGCCAAGTCAGCACTGATATCTGAGCTGATAAAATATTCCCTAAATCTACTTTGATACACAGGATGCAGGAGTTTAGATGGAGCTCTGAGTTTCCAGAGAGAAGTATTCTGGTTTTACTTTTTTTTTTCCCCTTTGCTGGGGAAAAAAAAAGAACAAGCTTAAAACAGTGACAAAAATCTATACATAGCTTTGAATATAGGACCACGTTACATAAAGCTACAAAAAATTATCTAATCTATCTAATTACAGATAATTAATATTTTCTTTTTTTGGGGAGTGCTGGCAGGCATTACTGCAGTTTTCAAGAAGACATCAAAAATATTCTCATCTGAAAAAAACATGATAAACATAACTGGCATGAAATTGTAGGCAGACCTTCTTCAGATCAAGGTTGAAACACACAGAAAAAAATATTTAACTATCCACAATTTAATGAATCCTTAGAACATCTAGAATGTATTTCTCTTCTGAACAGAGAACCTTTAGAAATTGCAGTGATTTGACAAGCTGATATTCTACCTCCTCAAATTAATATACTTATTTTTAATAAAGCAATTTCAAGCAAAATACTTACAGAAATGAATTAGGTTTCACATTCAAATGGCAACTAGAATTTTAATCAGCCTCCTTCCCTTCACTGTATTATCTGCTACTAATTTTTCCCTCATCAAGTTTTAAATACAAACTATGAAAATAACTCCAAGATTTAGCCTATCTTTCCCACCTTCAATTACAGAGCTACCTTAAAGCTTGTCTCCTTTAAGTTCCCTCAGATCACCTTCCTCAGGTCTTCAGCCTCATTTTCACTTATCCATTATTAGGATTCCAAAATAGACACAGCACAGGAAGATCAAACTTTAACCCTTCAGTCCCACCAAACACAGAAATAACTGTAGGTCTTCCCATCACAACAAAAATACCTTGTTTTCAACAATTCTTAAGTACCATGGAATATCTGACAGATTTGGATTCATTAAACCAAAGCCAGGTCTCCAAAATATCTGCAACACCTTCCAAACTATTCCAATTTTAAACCTGCTGGAGTTATTTGTATTGGATTTTAACAAGAGTTAAATCCAGCAATATCTCAACACTTACTTTTGAACTGCTTTCTCAAGCCCTTACTCCTGTGTCCTGTCACACTCCCCTCCATCCCCAAATATCAATAACTAGGTCAATGTGTAACATCTGAACATATCCTTATTTTCTGCCACTTTAGGCCAGTGCTGAAAATCCTGGTGAGAATTTAGAAGTTATTATTTCCAAAGCTCCTTACAAATTACACTTCCATAATGTCCCCAAAACTGTATTTTTTTGGCTAACACATAAAAAAATTCTAATGTAGGCATCTAAATCCAGCACCCCCACTAAAACTGAGAGTAAGATATACATAGCAAGCGACACCACATTTTGGCTGCTTCCAGATGGCACCCATGAATATTGTCATTACTCCCTAGCTGGGTTCAAGACAGAAAATTCCTGCATTTCTAAGAATATACTGGGCAAGGCACACATCACCCCCTGTAACCAGTACACTCCAACCCTCCAGACAGGCAGAAATATTCCATTATATTTTAAGAGACTAACAAATCATAACATATTCTATACCACTCCAATAAATGCAGTACACAAGTATTAATACATTAAGTATTTAATACAAGTGAATACTCTTACAACATATTAATTGCAAAGAACTCATTTTAGAAGGTCAGTTGTTAAAAAAAGAGGCCAAAAATATCTGATTTTTATGTTTATAAAATTATTTTGAAGTGTCTATTTCTGCTTGAAGGCTAACCATCTCCTTTCTCCCTACTCAGAAATCCCCTACAATTTTAATAAAAATGCAGAATTTTGACTCAAAACCTATCTTGGAGTGTCCATATTTTTGTATTAGGAAGCCTTCCACAGTAATTTGTGTTGATTATTTTGGCATCTGAAGTAAAGGTACTGCTCATAGCCAGCTTAAAGCTTTTAAAAACCTCTTAATGTTCTGCTCAACTACCAGTTGGCTCAAGTATCTATGGATTCTGCATATATTTCTGTTTGGTGAAAAACCAATCCACACTCACAAAATCCCCAGCACACTGGACACCCTGTGAAGAAATAATAAATTGAGACACTATGTTAAATAGAAACATAGGGGCTTGGGGGTATTTTTGTTTTTTATCATGACCTTGGCTAATCCTAGTTCCAACTTTATCAGTGGGGAGAAAAAAAACATTTTGAATGGAGTATGTATTCTTTTCATTTTCAGTCTGCACTTGAAGCAACCAAGAGACTCCCTTCAAAAAATGTCCACTTTATCTTCAGTCATATGCTGAAGAAACATTTCATTAATGCCAGTAAGCTGCTTTCAAGGTTATACTTTCTTTTTTGCCACATAACCAGTAAAATCCTGTAAAAAAAAAAAAAAAAAAAAAAAAAAAAAAGGCCCCATCTAAAATTCTGGCATGACCACAGGCATTAGAGACTCCAAGGATAACTCATCTAAGTGTAATTCAACCACTGGAATGCCCAACTTCCCATTTCAACTTGCTCATAACAAAGCAGCCAGCGCTAAATGCAATTCCTGAGACAATACGGTGTGCCATATGGCTAAAACTGGATATTAAAATTGAGAATATCAATTACCAATCCACTAATGCTGAGAGCCAAAATCCATGGACAGTAAGAATTTAATCCAATTCAGTGCCTAGAACATGAGCTGAGCCCAGCGTAGAGAAGACAAATCTACCGCCAGTTTCACAGAGCACAAACAACTCCAATTTTTGATTGCAGTAACTATAAAACCAGCTGAACCCAACACTTGCTTAACATCCCCAACCACAGCTCCAGGCCTGGTAGGAATCTACAAAAACAACAGAAGTTTCAGATGAATTGGCATCTGGTTTCACAGGGATTGAGAAATCATAACTAAGTTACTATTTAAGAAGAAGCAGTTTAGTTGTTTTCCACATGACCAAATCGAAGCCTCCAAAGCACCAGGAAGTTACGGAGTGCAGCCAACATCTTGCTTCATTTCAGGAAAAGGCATCCTACAAACACAATTTATATTTCTACTATAATTAAAGGACTTTGAAATTGCATTAGTTGAAGGATTTTCTTATTCCAAGGAACTTGTCTAATGATTCAAGTTTTAAAATTTTTAATAGCTGTGGAGTGTTTCTTCTGAGATTATATTAAGAATAATGCTACACAAAATCCTATACACTCCTTGTTACACAGAACTTGATTGATTACTTACACAAGAATTCTCATTAAGTGCAAATACAGCATCTCCACATTTCCATGAGGCATGGAGATGATTTTAAAAACTGTTCTGCTAAGATTTCCTATGGAATTTTAATTTACCGTGTTGTCAAAGATTTCATGCTAGGATGCCTGCTACGTACTGACTTAGCAGCTGCAAGGACTCAACAAGGATAAATGTAATTTATCTTACCCCAAACAGAATCTCACTTCACTCTGCTCCTTTCTGATCCTGTACTAAAAAGTCAAAGTAGCAGTAACAAAAAAAATTGCACAAGTAAATTCAGGTTTAACAGGACATTAATATCAAATGGAACTAACAGTTTATTGGATAGTATTCTTAATTTAAGAAAAAATGTTCTTGAAACACCAGAGGACTAAAATGCAGTCAGCTAATTTCACATTTTTTTCCTAAATTAAAAAAACACCAGCACCTCAAGCCTCAAACGAAAATCAGCTCTGCTGCTTCCCAGCTTCCTTCTGCATGAGGTACAGCTGGGTTACTACAATAAACTAACAAACAACAGATTATACATTAAGTAATAGATAAACAGCACTAAAATGTTTGATATTATCAAAGGTTTGGAGGTCATTTGAATACAGGAGACATAACAAGCATTTCTTATTTTTCTTGCTGGGAAGTGTAGTGTTTTAAGCCTGAGTCCAGTAATCAAATGTTAACCAAGCTATTTTATTTAGGCTACCAAAGTTAAGAAGTTTGGCACTATAGTGAAATATCACAGAAGTTACAAATCAAAAGTTCATTTTTCTCAAAAGATAACTAAAAAACACATGTAAAAGGCTTTAGAAATTTGTAATGTCATTTTGAAACAGACTTCTCAGACACAGATCTGTTTTAATATCCCCCAAGCCTTTCTTATTCTTGCCCATTAAAAGAACAGTTATCTAGAGGGTGGCAGTAACTCTGGGTCAGCAGCAGTCTTAAACCCTCCACAAATTGTGAGTGTTCTGGAGCAGACAGGAGATTCTCTTGTGTCACAGAAAGACATCTGTCTGCACAGGCTCTGATCTGATGATTACCTGGCCAGCAGAGACCCACAGCCCAGCAGCCTTTGTATATCTGTGCTCTACGTTTAAAAACTGGTTTTTAGCAACAGGCTTAATAAAAGCCAGGAACACTTTGGTGGTGGCACTGCAAGGTAAAAACGAAAATTGTGTCACCCCTTTATTCAGTTAAGAGCCTATGTGAACATTTCAATAAAACTATTTACTCCTCCCACCTAGTTCCTATCTGGAGGAGCTCACAAAAATTAAGAAAAAAACCCCACCGATTTCTCGCAGCAATCTTCCAAATGCTCCTCCTACCCCCACCTCAGAACAGAAGAAAGCAAAGAGAACGAGAAAGTAAATCTAAAACACAATTACGAAATAAGATCTAGTTTGGCAAAGCTGGGGTGAGGAGGAGTTGAAAAATGAGAGCTGCCTTGCTGCAAACGCCATCTTGTTGCAGCTACTGGGCCCAGGCACAGAGAGATCCATTCATTCACAGTAAAAAGAAAATCAAACACACACCCTGGCTAATCTGCAGCCACCAAAACAACTACACTATTATCACCCCTTCTTCTCATCTCCTCAAGCACACAAGGGAGAGAAATAAACTCGGATCTATCACATATAGGGACGGATTTAGGTATTAACATACCATCTTAGTTTCCTCACACAGATTTCACATACACATCGACAGCATTTTGTCTTGATTCACATCCTCGTGTCCAGATCAGCTTAAAATATTGTATAAATCTCTCACGATTAGGTGCAGATATCCTACAGCGGCAAAATGTTTAATTTTTCAGTCTTAAATCACCTCTCCAAGTTGAGCCAACTATTCTCAAAAGCTGTTTCAATAATCACTTAAGCCTTGCATTTACAGTCCTTTCCTCCTATTTCCTCCAGTGAAGACAATACATAATAACGTGGCAGTCGGCACATCCTAGAAAGGATGCCTGGTTTAAAACGAGTCCCAGCCATGACTTGGTTAGAGAATAATGAAATATCACCTTGGTTAAAATTTCAGTTAATCCTCAGGAATGATAAATTGACGTCTTACAACAGCCTCTACATCATTCTGATTTTCTTCTGGACAAGATTTTTTTGTTAATAAAACGCCTCATCTCTTTCACATTTACATGCAAGACTTTACACATCTTCGTTCCCAACAAAGCTGCACGATTAAAAATCCTACACGTTCAATATCCCTTGCATGGATAAAAAAACGCTGAAATCCTTTCGATAAAAAGCTGGGAATTGAAATAATATTTAAAACACCATTTCCAAGGAGAAAACTCCATCTTTCTATTATAGCAAACACCCTCCATGATCTTCGTTATCGCTGCTACGGGCATACAAAAATATGCAGCACCGTAATACATGGGGGAACAAATATGCGGTTTGAATCCATCCTCGGTTCCGGTTCTAACGAGAACAAAACCTTCTCTACCCCTCCCTCGCCCAGCGAGAGCCCCATCTGCGAGCCCTCGGCTGGCTGGGGGTGCTGGAAGCAGCCTTACCCTGTTTGTCTCACCCCCGGCTCCTCTTAATCAGTTTTCCACCATTACAGCAGCCATACCATTGCTTTTTTTTTTTTCCCCTTGAATCTCTCTCCAAATATTCCCTCTGCCGGCTGGATCGCTCGGGAAACTCGGCTTTGTGGCTTAAGACAAGACCCCAAAACCGTCTAGCAGAGACCACTACAATGTAATTATAATTAAAAATGGAACCCCGCAAGATCCGAGGTCTCCTCCCTTTTCGCCTGGAAGCCTTCGAGAGGGAATCAGTCCCACCCCCACCTTTTTCCCCTCCTCCAGCTACAAATACACTTCTTTTTTAGGGGAAGCTGGAGCCCCGAGGAGGTGGCAAGTGCGGGGGAGGGGGGCTATTTCCAACCCCGCCATACCGAGGGTCGCCGAGAACGGGGGCGATGAGGAGGCGGCGGGCCGGGGGGCCCCGGTGCGGCGGCGGAAGAGGAGGACAGGGGAGGAAAGGAGAGGGAAAGGAGAAGTGCGGCAGGAGGAGGAAGCGCGGGGGAGGGGAAGGAGCGGGGCTGAGGGGGAGCCGAGGGAAGATGGCCCCGGGGTGGGGCCGGCCGCGGCTCGGCAGGCGGGAAACGCGTTCTGAGGGACCGCCGCTCTCCCCACACCCCTCACAGGGTTACCTGCCCTCCCGGCCGCTGCTCATGAACCGGGCCGGTCCGTCCGCCGCCCGCGGTCCTGCCCGCGTCCCGCCGGCCTGGGGAGGGAAGGGGGGCGGAGGAGGAGGAGGAGGAGCGGGGGAGCCGCCCGCGCTGCGCCCGGCAGGTCCCGGGGAAGGTGGCAGAGCCGAGCGGGAAGGAGGGATCCGCGGGGAAGGGGGTGTCGCTGGGTCTCGACTCCTCCTCAGCCCGCTCAGCTCCCCGCAGCCATCGGGCAGCGGCAGCCTGGGCGCGGCGAACCTCCCTCCTTCACCTCCT
>VZTR01015511.1:510275-571057 GCA_013400775.1 Chaetops frenatus
CCGCGAGCCTCGCTGGAGGCTCCGCCGCCTCCACCGGGCACCCGCCCAGCGCGGCCGGGAGGGAGGGCGGGAGGTGCGCGCTCCCGGGAGCCTCGCTGTGCGCGCTCCCGCGCGGGCAACGCCCTTCGGCCCCGTACGCTGGCGGCGGCCGCGCGCTTACCGCCTCCCGCCCGCGCTCCCGCGCGCTCCCTCCCCTCAGCGAACAAAGGGCGAGGGCGGGCGGTGTGCAGGGGGATCGCGGCCGCCCTGGCGGCCCTGCAGGCCGAAAACAGGTCTGAGAGAGCCGGATGGGAACAAAAAGACATTAAACTGAAGCCACAGAGCCTCCGCACCACGTTAAATGGGAGCGCTCCCGGCTGCCGAGCGCGAAAGGGCGGGAGAGAGAGGCCACAGGCCTTAAAATGCTGCTCACAAGAGGCTGGCAAGCAATAAATACCTTCATGTCATCGTGTGAGGAGAGACTGCGGGAGCTGGGCCTGGTTAGTCTGGGAAGGGAAGACTGAGGAGGGGTCTCGTTAATGAATAAAAATATCTCCAAGGGGTGGCAGAGGATGGTGCCAGACTCCTCAGCGGTGCCCAGCGACAGGACGAGGAGCGATGACTGTAAACTAAACCAGAAGTTCCGCCTCGACATGAGGAAGGGCTTCTTTCCATGAGCGTGGCAGGGAGCAGCTGCGCAGGGAGGGCGTGGAGTCGCCCTTTCTGGAGCCATTCCAAACCCACCGCGACACGTTCGTGTTTCATCTGCTCCAGGTGACCCTGCCTTGGCCAGGGTGATCTCCAGAGGGCCTTTCCAACCCTAACAAATCTGTGGTACTGTGATCTTTCCCTCAGGAACTTGACAAGTAGCAATTCTGTAGCTTAGAACTTCTGTTTTCCAGCTTTGCTTATAGAGGTACTCACACAGCCACAGTTTCCAGAGCATTCTTTTCATATTCTCCTCACAGCATCCATCAGTGCTCTGGAAGGGTTTGCATGAAAGAGAAAGTAGAAAAAAAATGATAAGGAAGGATAAAAATTGCAATTTCTGTCTTGCAGACGGGACCTCATGTAAACCAGGCAGGAGAGATGTTAACAAAATGGAATCATTTCCCACCAGAACTCATATACTGAAACCCTAATTAACATTAAAAAGTAAGTAGAGATACGGTATTGCATCACTTTTCCCCCGTCACAGGTCTAAATCTGGGGTTTTTTTCCCAATACTTGTTCATACCTTGTTAAACGGTGAGATAACTTGGCAACCGAAATAGATTTATAGTAAAAAGTAAAACAACCCACAGCATTATAGCCAATTTTCAATTGAAACCTATCTAGCACAAATACACTGTAATAAAATAAATAAATCCCCCCACAAAACACAACAACAACAAAAGTTAAAAAGACAAACTCCTCCCCCAGTAGATTCTTGCTTCCCTAGAATTTAAACCAAAGTATTCCTTCTGTCATGCTTTTTGAAGGGAGGTGTGGCTACCTTTAATTAGTAAGAGAAAGAGTAGGTTTGCCAATTAAACTGTAGGAAAGTGGGTTGGCTATTATTCAGGTTGTCTGTTATGAAAAACTTATTAGATCCTGGTGTGATTAAGCCTTTGATTTATAATAATCAAATGTTTGTTTTTAAATAACTTTACAATGCAGTAAAGCTTTAATTTATCACCTTGAGATTTACAAATATCAAAATAAGAAATTTACTGAAATTAGAATTAATTATTCTTGAATTACTGTCCCAAATTGCTAATATTCTTTTCAGTAACCATGGGGAAATTTCTGTTCCACCCCTAAAATGTGGACAGGGATTATCCTATTGAAATCTGTGGAACCACGTTGTATGCAGATGGGGATGTCAGTGTTCTTGAGGCTAGAGATTCATCCAGCATCCCTATCTGGAAAACTCTAATTAAATCTAAGTCCTTAAGAAACACCACAAGTTTATTGGATATTTGCAAAGTTGCCTACAGATTTCAAAAGCAGTTACACACAATATTTTAGTCATTAAATCTAAGGGAGATTTATAGCAGGCAACTTACAGGATTTTTTTTAATTTGTAATTTTTTTTTTGGTTAGAGATTGCTTTTAGGCTTAGCAGAGATTAAAATATCCTTTTGGGAATACACCATTTGTGTGGAAAAGAATGACCACTTACTATATCAGGCAAAAAAAGAAGTACTATACATAAAGGATTTTAAAAAAAAAGAAGAGGAAAAATCCTTGTTTTACAAAGGAAAATTTCTGAATCTTATGAGGTTTTGTGGTAAATTTAAAGCTAGCACTGGATCACACAGAAAAAAGATCTGTGTAATGAACAAAAATAACATTCTGAGATTGATAGTAAATTACGTTTTGCTTCTTTGAGAAAATAGCTGCATTGAGATTTTGTTATTGGACTAGAACAACTGTAGTGTGAATTAATTATATCATAAATTGCATAATTATAAATGTTATCATTATAAACTAATGCATGCTTTTTTCACATTGCACATTCTTGCCATATTGACACTGCTTTTCTTCCTTAGATTTCTCTTACATGCTTTTACCAGTGGTGCAATTCTAATAACTAAACATAGTTTGTTTGGTTTTTTTTTTTTATAAAATACACATTCAGATCTTATCCTCTCCTAGCAATCTCTAATTTCTTTTCTTACATTCTAATTTTTATGCATTCTATGTTTCATGAGAGCTAAAGGGAATTTCTGTCCACAGGTCTTGTGTTCTGCCATGTCTTCAGATCCATGGAATTTGGGTAAGGAACCTGAATCAGTCAGAAATGTTTATAGCAGATTTACACACAGCCAATGCTTTCACCACACCTGTTCTTTTGTGAAAATACAACTGTTGCAATAGTTCCTGTTTTTGATCCATGACTTCATTATATCTTATTCTCCAGTGAGAAATTTGATGTACAGTTACACTGCTGTTATGGGGAGGGATCCTGAAGATTGGAAATGGTTGTTTACAGAGGGGAGGTTGTTCCAGGTGGGGTGGGTGGGCTTTAGTTTGGTTTGGTTTTTAATTCTCACTGGACAAATCAGTTTTGCTGCATTTTAAAACCTGTCAGAAGAATCCCACATTGCTGTGTGCAACAAGGTGGTCTATTCTGCTGTCCTCATATAATCTTGTGCTGGAAGCTGCTGCACAGGCATTATCTTTAGTTTTTAAATTCCTTTTTCATTTAAATCTTAATTTTTACATGGATCCATAAAGTGCCCTAGCTTTTAGTGTTCAGCGGATGAGTGTACAGATCACCAGAAATAAGTGGACTTACCAGATATGAATTTATCTGTTTCTATACACTGCAAAAATATTGTTTGTAACTAGAAGTTTAACTGAAAGTACCTGGGAATACTTGAAGATCTGGTATAGATAATTAATAAAACTAATTTTTATGGGTTTTTGTTAGTCCACTTTGAAGTTACAGTTTTGCTCCTGGGTCAGAGCTACAGAAAACCTCTCTGTAAAAAGGTTGCTTCATAGTTCTCCATTGCAAAATTTCTTGCACCTTTTTCTCAATCAGCTGACATTAACCCCTTTGTAGGGAGCATCCTGAGTTAGGTGAAGCTTTGGGCAGTTTTACTTTTTAAAGTAATTAATTTTTGCATACAAATAACATTGTTATAATCAACATTTACACGTTGCTATCTGAGTGAAAATATTGCACGATTCTTACGGTATATCAAGATGCTCCTGGTCTCTGAAAGAATAACTGTCACCAAACAGATGTAAATTATGCTTTCTAAAAAAGGGTGGAAAATCAGCACTTCTCAAAATTGCAGAGCTCCTCAGATGGTAGAAGAATACTGCTGAAGTAATAAATAATTATATTTTGCCTCCTTTCTTTTTAACTTCAGGTAAGTGTTTTTAATAGGATGACTCAAAATTCCACCTCATATTCAGAACCACACCGGCACCATTTCCCATTCCATAACATTTTGTCTGCCTTTGTATCCTTTGATGGCTGCAGAGTGCATTCTGTGGACCCTGGAGAGAGCCAAGGAGACACTCGTGATTTTGAATTAGTTTGAAGTTCTCCATTTGGTCCCTGAAGCAAAGCAGAACTCTCATTTCTCCTGACATTGCACCAAAATTAAAGGAAGCTTATACAATGTCTAAACTTCAGCTGTGCTTCAATCCTGTGTCTATTCAGACCTCTTTTTTTGGACTGTTGTTTTATTTCTTAAAACCTTTTTCAGAGCTGTTCCAACCTGCTGTTAATTTGCCACTTTAACAATTGGATGACAATCATCATTGCTACCTTCTGAGGAGGGACCCAGGTAGCAGAATATCAAGATCGTTCATTAGAGAAAATAAATAAGTAAAAGCAAACTGAATAGAAATCCTCAGTGGGGCCAGGCAGAGCAAAAAGTAGGAGTAGCTCAGTCTCCTTAGTTACATTCTGCATTCTCACAGTTTCTTTCAGTTTCCCTATTATTATGGAACAAAAGAGTTATTTTAAACTACTTCTGAGAACATGGCATAAAATTAGCGAAATTGTGTTAGTCTGTAGAGAATATAATTGACAAGGTTTTGAGGTAAGGGGAACTGGTTCTGAGAGTCTGTGTCAGTTAGGAGAGTCCATACACCTGAGTTTATAACTAATACAGTCATGGAGTGATCCTGAGCTCCTTATATATGGTGAGGATCAGGATGGGTTATCTGTGAAATGGGTTCAAGGACAGTTAATTCAGAATTGTTGAGAATTCTGAAAAATCCTTTGGAAAAATCCATTGCTGTGTAAGCGAAGTAGCAGAATTGTGAAGGGCCAGAGCTTTCCTGGCTGTGTTCCTGGAAATGTTATATCTGTTGTATGATTGTCTTTGACTATCTCATCCTCAACAGAGGCAGAATTGGAACAGGACACACTGGGCTACATGTCCTAAAAGGCATTGTCTCTAGTCCTGTTTTCTCACAATTCTAGTCTTGCTTTCTCACAGATTATGGCTGGAGGTGCTTTCGTTTCTAGGGAAACACCTTGCTCCTATTGCCTTGTGACCCATTTAAAAAAATCAATGCCACAGATATCTCTGACTTCAACAATAATGTAAATTTATTCCTAGTTCCTATGTTTTGCAGAACTTGAAGCATTTTCCAAAGCCAAAAAAAAAGTCAATACTGTTGTCTTAGACATAGGAAGCTGATCAGAATGATGTGAAATTATTTAACCACCAACACCCAGCACTTCATGGAAAGAAGGGTGATGAAATGTTGAAGATGCTTGAACCTGGATCTTGTTCCTTGCAGTCAACACCTGATTTTATACTGTGATACAATTGTACAGTGTGATACAAATACAGAATTTTGTCATCTATACAGATACTTGTTCAACAAAATACAGAGCTTCTCTACTGGGAGAGCTCTGTTCTGAACTTTTCTGTTTTTTCATCTTCCAACCTTGAAACATCAACAGTTGTCTCAAGGTTGGTCTGAGCATGCTTATGCACTTAACAAACACCAAGTCTCCCTTTTTTCCATTCTATTTATACAAGTCCATCTTGAGAGAGGCAGAAGAATAGTTTTGAGTGGTTTTTTCCTGCAATCAGAATTGTATCAGAGCTCTTTTCCGTTTCTGGGGATTATTCTGGTTTTCCTTTGTAATCAGGTATCTGTTGCGAGTTTACATTTTTTACTGTACCTTCAAGCTTGCAAGCTGTAGCTTGGCTTCTAAACATCACCTGGTGCTCCTGCAAAATAATATAAGAGCAACAGAGGGAATTGTTATCATCATCTCAGAAATCAGATTCTGCACTGTGTGCTTACACACATCTACAAACACACCCAACCAATTGCACACACGTGGGTCTTCCTTTAAGTAGGTAACATTTGGGTTGCATGAGTGCTGATCAAGCAGTCTGAGTAAAAGCTTAAAGCCTCACATTTCCCCATTTAAAGGGACTTTCCTCAGGGGGTTCATTGAGCAACAAACAGAAAACCAGCTGGGACCCAGGAGATGCTGGGAGTTTAGTATCCACATTGAGAATTCAGCCTAGCCAGTAAACTTTCCATGATGTCAGACACGCCAGACCTGTGGTGAACTTTGAAATACCTTCAAAGACAAGAAAGAATTTGCTTACCTTGCTGTGTGTCAGATTCCCATGGAGATTCCATCCCATTTTTCCATCCTTGACATAGCGGTTTGGGGAAGTGGGCACAGGTGTCTCTGTGTGTGTGTGTCCCAGGGAAGCTGCTACCAGTCATTTCTGTTCTCTCAAAGAGCCTGACCTGCAGCTGAAGGAGAGATTCAGTGCTGCTGCAAGATTCCAGAATCCAGAAAACGAAAGTTGCAGTCATAAAACAAAAATATTAATGGTCAGGGGACTTGTCCTACTGTCCTTGGAGAATCCATGTGAAGTCAAAGCCTAATTGCCATAGAAAAGAGGGATAAGGTGTGCTTGGAAAGTACAGTAGGCATTTATTGAATTGCAGTAGGCAATAAAATGAATAGGTTCAGTGATGGCTACATCCTGTACTCCAAAAATAAATATTTATTTGGGAAAATGTACTGGGACCAAGCAAAATACAGTTCAGTTTCTGCTCAGAATGAAAGAACTTAGAGCCAAGCTCTGCTCTTCTATCTCTGAAAGTTCATATCCTTCGAGCAAGGGGCTGGGCTGGGTTTTAAATTTACAAAAAAAGAGAACTTTCTTGTGACCTCTGGGATCTGTTACAGTAAATATCCCAAATCTCAAACCATTTGTCAGCAATTCTGTGAAACTCTTCCTTGGGAGGACCTGTTACGGAGAACATGTTCATAAAATTCATGTTACCATGCAGCAAAAGAAAACTTGTATAAAGTGTAACATCTCTCAAGCCACTGCTCAAGAGAACTGACAAAGTACAAACAGCCAACACAGTTGGATTTTCAGTGGCTGAATGAATGTTTTAGTGAATAAACAGTGTGTGAAATTTAGTTTTTATACAAAGACAATTATATATAGTGGGAAAAAATTAAGCCCCTCTACATGTATATTTTTGCTTAGTCAAGCCAAAATATTTATTGAAGAAATAATTTTGAGGGGAAATATTTTTATAAACCTTAAAACACAAACAAGTTTGGACTAATAAGTTCCAAAGAGTCAAGAGATACATTAAAAAATAGATACTCAAAGTAACATAAACCATCCCCTTTCCCCAATGATAACATTATTAACACAAAACTAGGAAGAAACTCATCAAAACCCAGTGTTGTCTAAAAATCTTTACCTTTTCACTCACTGAACAATCCAGTTTCAGACCTGAGAACAAAATCTGCTTGTAGGTGATTATTGTGTGTTGAGTTTTGATGCTTGATTAAAGACATTTTTACTCAAGAACTGTCACAGCTGGAAATCAGCTTTTATATTACACCAGGAGCAACATGAAATGCCCATTTGTCACCTCCAGGAGCTCAGTACCAGAGCCCCAGTGTTGCCAAGATGTGTTGGCTGGAGTTGTGCTGTCCCATTTCTGGTGCCAATCCAATAAAACAGAAAGGCCATTGGGTTTTTGTGATTTCTGCCACAATGTTGCCAGTAGGGATTTGCATCAGAATTTTTTTTTCATTTTGCAAGTTTTGCATTTGAAGCAGAAAAATCTGAATTTCAGGTTAGGGGTCCTAGACTGCAAGTAACTCAAATTCCCCTCTAACTTCAGCTTTGGAACATCCTAGAAACAATCCAGCATTATTAATATTCAATTCAGCACTTAACTAAAATAGACAAAAAACATGATGGCAATTTTGAGTAAATGGACTTAGGGTACTTCAAAGAACAGTTTTGTTTCCTTTCAATTTAATATTTAAATTAATAATTGAATGGTTTCAATTCTTCACATTTCCACCATTTATGTATTTTTCCCCCTATGGATTATGGGCTACCATCATAGCATACCTACAAATAATTTAGTTTGTAAGGGATTCAAAAATAAGACCTTACAGAAAAAACAAACCTTGAAAAACACTTACCATATCAGTACCACCTTACAGTATTAGAAATATAATACCCAAATGTACTTCTTACTATTTAAAGCATGTTTAGAGTTTCATTTATTTTTATGATCAGATGAGTCAATTTCAATCTTTTCATCTCCCCATAGTTCCATATTGAGGTTTAAATCCTTGTAACAAATGTAATACGAATAAAGATGAATGACATTTTCAGTACTTTTAATAAAAACTCTTTCCACTGCCAAAATTAATGTTGGAGTCAAAGCTAAAAGCACTCTGTGGTTTCCTAATATGCACCAGTCAGCAGAAATGCATCCAGAGACATCATCCCTCTTTGGCATTTGTAATTGATGCTGCTCCTACTTATTATTTATTAATCTCTCACTTTGAGCATCTGGATGTGACTGAAACTCAATGACTCCTTTGCTCTTCTTTTTTCTTGTATGAAGCAGCAGGTGACTCGTGGATTTTAACCCCTCACTGCTGCCCAGACTGACGCTCTGCAATGGCACTGAGGTGACTCTCCTGTCTGTGCTTTCAGATGGTGGCATTTTTCCAGCCTGGCAGGAGGCTGGACATTGGCAGCACGTGTCTCCTGGAAAAGCTGGCAGAAAGGAGCCAAGGGCAGGGTTCTGCTCTGTCTGCTGGGCTGCCTGGGGTTATTTCTGCACTTGCTGATCCTGTGCTACAGCTAAAGGCAGATCTGTGTTTCTGTCTGGCAGTGAGAGGTGAGGAGGGATCTTGGGAACAGCGGCTCCACCCAGAGGGGCAGCAGAGCTCCCTGCCTGTGCTGTGCTCAGAGCAGTCCATGCTGGGGCTGTCCTGGAGGGGCTGAGCCGGGCAGGTGCTCCCCCTCTCTCACTGCACTCTGCAGGTGCTGCTCCAGCTGTGCTGTGAAAGGTACTGGAGCAGCTGCTGCCTCTGTTCCTTCCCCAGTATGGCACATTCTGTTCAGGAGAGGGGCTGGGGATGGAATCACTTCTGTCTGGCAGAGCTTAGTCACACTCTGCAAGTACAGCCTGCAGGGTTTGTTACACCAGGAGAGAATTCCTGTAGGGAATACATGCCCTGTGCACTGGCAGCAGAGCCACACATCCCAGAGAGGCAGATCCCAGAGCAGCATCATGAGCTGCATCAGTGCCTTGCCATATTTCAGTTTAGTCCTGGTGAGTGCCCCACTCCATGGCATTCTGCTTCTGGGGTGCTGGTGAGGAGCTCTGCACACAGATCCACAGATCCTGTTCCTACAGATGTAGCTCAGAGGTCTCTAAGGTGGTGCTCAAACATTGCCATTCTCCCAGCAAACTTCACATCAACTTCCAGCTGTAATGTTGTTCACATTTTCTCTGTTTCAGTTTGAGGCTCAAACTGGGCAACTGAACTGCCTGGCCCTTGGCCTGGAGTCTAGCAGGCTGCTTTTAAAGGGCACAAAAGCCTAGATAAAAATCTGGAAAGTGAAATTAGCCTGTTATAATTAGTGATAGCTTAGGCATTGACTGGATCCAAACCTGCTTTTCCACAGTTTTTCTTACTCTGTAGCAAAATTACATGATGGCCAGATTTTCTGCCTTTGATTGATGCCCACTGTCATCAGTAAGAGTTTCACTGTGGAAATGGTTTGAGTGTCACGAAGAGTGTCTGTATCACCCTTGTGGATCATGTTTGCTGAGGGACTGGGTGCAGCTTCATGTGCAGGTACCAAACATAGCTCAGCATTGAGGATTTTTTGGGATTAAGTGTTGTCACCAAGAGCCACTGGTCTGTGCTGCCTCTCTTGAACACTTGAGCCAAAGGTGTTGGCCATAAACTCAAACTGCTCTGCAGTTCTGAGTTTTCACTCACACTGGCAAGGCTAAAGTGAGTTCCCTGCTGTTCTGCATATAAGGAGGTGGAGGAAGGAAATCTGGAGAGGAAGCTGAACTTCCTGTGCCACAGATTTTATACTGGAGCCTTCCCTGAATTCAAGACAATGCAGCCACAACTTTAGATGTCAATCACTAGAACTCAGACATGCAGATTTGAAGAAAGACCCTTCTACATCCACACCTGTGGTTCAGGGCTCATGTCATAAAGGACAATCTGACTGATTTTTGGACCGAACAGTTGCCTCTTCCAACCCCCACCCACCCCCAGATGGATGAGAAACTCCCCTTTTTTTCAGTTTCATTTCTCTGAATGTTGTTTCAGACTCAAGGGAGCCAGTTTGGGCATCAGGATTAACCACAGGTCCATGAGTAAGGGACTGCACAGAGGGAAGGAGGCACCAAGGGACCTGAAAGGAGCAGGTCTGAGCACACAAATGGGAGGGGACAGAAGCCATCAGTTGATTAGACACATGTACACATTGCACTTTTATGATTTATAATTAGAAATGGATGAAGAAGAAGTCATCAAACTAATTCCACAGATGCTCAAATTATCTTTATCCTGATTTTGTTGTGTTGCCTAATTACATTAATGTGTTACCTGGCATGTTGCATAGCTTGGAGATTTTGGGGTGTAGGTTTTGTACCTGAAATAGTGGGATATGTTAGGAAATCAAGAGGTAGGAATCAATGAGAAACTTTGAATTCTTGTTACTATTATTCTGGCATTGAGCAGTGGGTTTGCAGTATCTCTAGCTACAATTCACATAAGATTTTTCATCAATTACCATTTTGATTGAAACCTGGGGGAGCAAGGCCATGCTCTGATGAAATATGGTTTTCTTGTTGGTAACAATGTGATGAACTAGAGAAAGGAAGGGAAATCTCTTCCTTCTCTGGCCTGGAAAAGCATTATTCCTTGTGTTCTTTTTTTAGTCCAAGCCATTTCCTGTGCTCCTAAAGCCTGATCTCCCAAAGGAGGGGTATTTCTGTAGCACCTTCCACCCCAAACCCCCATGGAGGGAAGGAGGAAGGTTGCATTTGTTTTTCCTGCCTTCCAACAGTTTACTCATTTCTGATTAAACAGGTTGTGTAGAGCAGAGGAGAGAGGGGAGATGCATCTTTCTCTGATTTCACCTTGGCACTCCCCTTCCCCTCCCCGCAGGGCCCTGCAGAGGTGGCTGCTGTCACATGCTCCTGGTGCTCCCTGGCTCAGTGAGGTGATGCAATGGCAGTGCCAGCCCTGCAATCACCCCGTGCCCAGGTGGCACCGCTGCCAGCCAGGGGAGAGGCACAGGGACAGGCATCCATCCACAGGGGACTTCACGCTCTGCTTTCTGCAGCTCTTTATTCCACAGGCAGGAGAAATCCATTAAATAGCACACTGGATATTCGGGGGAAATTCCTGGATGATTTAGACAAGTTGGAGAAAAGATGAAGTTAAATATTTGGATGATTAAGGCATGGAAGCATCTGACGTATGAGGGAAGGATGAGCAAGCTGCGAGTCTTTGGCTTCAGGATGAGGTGGTACAGGAGGGATCTATAAATGTGTATAAATACCTGGGGGAAAGTATAAAGAAGGCAGAGGCAGACATTTCTCACTAGGCACCAGCTTGCAAGGTAAGAAGCAGTGGGAACAGTCCCAAATACAGGAAATTCCATTCAAACATTCCAAAAACTATTTTCTCTGTGAGGGGGGGGTCAGACAGTAGAACAGGTTGCCCAGAGGGGCAGTGAGATCTGCATCCTTGGAGAATTCAGAGTCATAGTGGGCAGGGCAAGCTGCTCTGATGGCCTCATTGAGCAGGGGGGACTGGATTAGGAGATGTCCAAAGGTCCATTCCAACCTCTGGATCCTAGAATTATTTACCAATGGAAAACAGAGGCAGAGGCATTGGAATTGATATAGGCATCTAGATGCCCAGGATATGTGGTAGAGCTGGAGTCTGTCACACTCCAGGATGTTTCTTGATTGAGAGATAACCCTGCTCATTATCACCGAATTTTCCCTCATTATTACAGTGGAAAATAACGGAACACACACTTCTTTATTTCCCAGATGGCCGAAGTAATTTGAATTTCAGTATTTTACAGCAGGTACGGTGAGCCTTTTATCAAGAGAGAAAAGTCGATATGCGAAATAAGTAAGGAATAAAAGCACACCAGATTTTTTCCTCCAAATCGCACTGAATGTGATTGCCGCTGTGTGCATTGGCCTTGCTGTCTGCCCAGCCGACCTTCACCGGGGCCACTCCGGCTCACTTCCCCCATCTGCTGGGGGCAGGCAGCTCAGCCAAGGGCAGAGGAAACGTTCTCCAAACACACACGGGGTGTTTGGTTTTATGGCCGTCTGCTTTGCCGGCTAATCACAGCTCTATTGCCTTCAAAGCCAGCTGGAGTGACGTTATGTGCGAGGCAGAGCAGCTTCTCCCACCTTCAGCACAGCGGCCCGGGCTCTCACAGCTGCCTGGCAGGGTTTGTGGGGAAAGAAGCATTTCCTGCCCCATGGAGCTGAACAAACCTTCTTGCCTCTCTCCCCTCAGCGTCTTCCCCTAGTTAGGGATGTTGTGATGAGGCACCTGAAGTCCAGGGGTGTTTCTAAATCACACACTTTGCCCAAGTTTCTTCTCCAGATTCACCCCTTAAGAGGAGGAGAGAGTGGGGAGGTTTTTCCTGCACTTCATGTCCCACACAAAGTTCATCATGCTCTGACTGTACCTGTATTTCAATGTGACAGCGCAGCCCACGCTCCATGTATTCATCCTCCAAATTCCATACAAGAAAAGGTAATCTTACAGCCCCTGTTCTACAGACCACTGTCATGGGGGAAGTCTGTGGCAGAAAAGTCACCAAACGGGGCTTCCCAGGTCAGTACTTGGACCTCGGGACTGCTCTTCCTTCCTTGTGGAAGGAAGTAGCTTATGCCATAAACTGCTAGCATGGAAAGAAAAAAGACAATGCACAAATAAGAGCTTGACATCAGGCTCTTGCCTTTGGTTTCCTTTTTGAGCTTGCTTGGGGAAAGCAGGGTAAAAAAGTGAGTAAAAATTAAGCACTGTAATGCAGATTCAGGCATTTCTAGGTTTGAAATAGAAATTTATTTTCTTCTTTCTCCGAGTGGCCAAGGTGAGCTTTGTTATTGTAAAAAATCTGAAATATCTTTACAAGTCTGCATTCTTTTCTACAGGCCCCTTTATCCTTCCAGTAAGATAAAAAGAGAGCAGCTGTGGCATTTTCTATTCTAAATTTTGACTGACCAGAACAAAATGTTTTCCCAGCAATGTGGGTTTGCACCTAAGCCATTGAGGTTGACCTTAGGATGTGGAATTTCATAAAACATTTATTGTCTTCTCCAGTTTTGAGAGCACAATTCCCCTGTGATACTTTGTTTTCATCGTCTGCTCTGAAAAGGATTCCAAGGCTTCTCTTGCAGTTTGAATTTTAATTGTGGGTGCAGGAAAGAACCTCTGCTACTTGCAGGAAAATTAGTCAGTGTCTCCCTAAGCAAAAAAGAGTTCTAACAGGTAAAGAGGATTAGGATCAGAACCAGGAAACAGCCAGGAGTATGGAGAGTGGTTGTGGCAGAGATATTTTGTTCCATAAATGAGCAGGTTTTGCACATCCAAGTGTCCCACTCATCCATACTGGCAGCAGCAGTGATCCTTTTCCTTCAAAAACTGTAGCTGATAAAGACAAAATGCAGTTAGAAAACAAAGCAACCAAACCTTCTGAACTGTTTGAGGCCAGTGAGGTAGACAAAGACAACTGCAAGGCAAACAAAGAAATGGTTTTTTCTCTGACTTTCCCTGTATCCAGACCCTACTGATGCCTCAGTCTGGATGCTGCAGGTTTACCACTAAATACTCTCCAAAGATTATAATGCATCAATTATCAAAGCCATTCTAGAGGTACCACTTTACTTATATTGTTAACGAGCTTGGCTATAAAGGGATTTGCAGCCTGAATTTCATGACAGAGCCAAGGTATAATTTGCTCTGGGCTATAAAGCCCATGAATTATTGAGGAAATTTACTTCCCTGGCTGCGTTTTCTTTCTGAGCACAAGTGCTCGTGCTGACTGCATGTGTGTGAGAGGAGAGACAGTGATGGAGGCTCCAGCCTCAGCAGTCCATCTCCCCAGCAAAGGCTCTTTCACACAGCCAGCAAAGAACAGCAGAAAATAACTGACAAAATTATCATTTTGAACAAATGAGAGAAGAAAAATTGCATGCTGAACAGTGCCAAACTGAGGACCAAATATAAATCACAATTAAAAATGCACTTTGTGTAATTACAGAGAGGGGCTTTTCCCTTAGAGATGTCACAAAGCTTGTGTGGATATAATCAGGCTTGAATAGATCTAGTGATGGTGAAAACCACCAGCCTGACAAATGAGAATACTTAGATCCTCCATCAGGCCAAGCCTATAACCTGCTGTAGGACCAACCTACCTCCTGGTGCTCTTTTTAAACCTGGTTTCTTCTGGAAGCGAGGCTTTGGAATCACAAATTCCAAGTCCATGTCCTGCTTCCCCTTCTTCCACTTTGCACACCCAACTAGAAACTTCTGAATCCACTGACCAATTTCAAGCAAAGTGATAGAAAACTGTAGGTTTCAATAATGTGAAGTTCTAATTGTTCCATGAAACAGGAGCTGTGTAGAGATGAGGGATCACTTCAGCTCTCCATTGCAGGAAGAGCTCTAGCATGAGGTGACCCCTAGCAGGTCCTGGAGAAGGCAGGTCATGAGAAAGACCTTTATAATTTCCTACCTGTGAAGGCTACAGAGCAAACTGAGCTGCTTTGGGTGTGCAGAGGGAAGTCCATGTTCCTGAGGGCTGATTGGGGCAGAAGTTGCTGTAAACAGTTTCTGTTTGAGTCAACAGACCACGGTATAAAGCAAGAGCCTGGGCAAAACACAAGACTTTTCCTTAGGTGCTAGAAAGGAAACACCAGATTGTGCCCTTATTCCTAGGAAGTCCCAGGCATTGGGGTTTTCTTGGCGTTTTGCATCTCCTGTGAAGCAGAACAGAGCTGGCAGTTTGGCAGGTGCCGTGTCAGTGCAAACCAAGGCATGCAGGGCAGGGCAGGGAACTCGAATCGTTCCCCATCCTCCTGCAGCCAGCTCGGTCCCTTCCCGAGCCGGTGCCGGTGATGATCCTCTGCACACAGCGAGAAGTGAGGGACTGCCCTCTTGTGTCAGTCACGATTCTTTCATTTGCCTGGCTTTGAATTCCCGTCTCTATTTGTGAGTGAGCGCTCAGCCATTTCCCTCCAACACAAATTCCTTCTTTGGAAGGGCAGAGGCTTTGTTCTGGGTACTGAGGAAAAGTTCAATAAATAAAAATACATCTGCTGTATTTGTGACTTGGAGACATCCAGAACCGGGCATATATTGCCCTTCCAGCCAGAGACATCCAAATAGTTACCCTGGTTTATGCCCAGCCTCCATCTTGACACAGATAAGGAAGGCAGAGGAAAGAGTAAAACAAGAGAAATATAATGAAGGATGACAGAGAGGAGACACAAGAGAAGCAGATTTGTTACACCAGTCAACCCTCATAGTACATTACATGCAAGTTAAATATAGAAGCAACCCTTCCCTGAGGAGCCAGACTCATGGACAGCTCACACTCATGACTCTGTAACAGCATCTCAGGCCTGTGGCTGGCAAAGATCTTCATTTTTAAATCATTAGTGCTCATTTCCAGGGCAGTTCTTGCAGTAATGGTTGTCAGAGAATAACAGTCTTCTAAAAGCTGTGCAGTCTTTTGTGCCCACCACTTCTACTGCCTGTTAATGACAGACATCTAAATTTATGCTACATTTGCTAATGGCACCGAGTGCTCAGGCTTTGGTTGCTGCTCTTATCCAGAGCAATGAGCCACCCTGGTGATTGCTCATGTGCTTAAAGCTGCCAGATTTGCACCTTGCTAGAGTGGATTCAGAGAAAAACACTGTTCAGGAGTGGACAAAATTCAGACCATTTGGAATATGGAGGGGCAAGGGAAAAAGCTGGCATTAAAAACCTTGCCTCTGGAGCCTATATTTTTGTCTGGGCTGCGACTGCTCTAATCAGCTCCAAGCTCCCAGTTTTAGAATGATGTTCAGCAGTTATCCCTCTATCAGTACTTCATGAAGAACCATCCCTAAGAGTAACTTCTTTGAACTTCTGCCCAGCCTGTACTGTGGTATTTGTATCTCTTAACTTGTTCTGGATGGCTCAGCACAAGCATGTTTTGTGTCACCTTGTTCATTCCTGAGCTTGTCCATGTTCTGGACTGGTAAAAGCTGCCAGGAACCTGTGATTTTTCTTCCCTGTGCTGCTCGAGACCCTGACACCTGAGCAGAGAACAAAATAGAAAGGCACCTTTGAAATATTTGATGAATATTTGAAATACATCAGTAATACCAAACCATGTGTGCAAGTGTCTCTTTGGAATTAATGTGTACTTTATCTGGAAAAAATAAATAGCAAAGGGAACCCACCCACAAGGCAACACATCTCAAAAATAGAAATGGAAAGATTTACAGAACCTCAAAACAATCCCTATGGGTCTCATGACCACCAGCACCACGGAAGTGTCGTGTCTCATCTGTCTCCTTCCCTGTGTGTAGCTGTGAAACAACACAAAGCATTTCCCTCCATGCTCTCTTGTCCTGGCCTCTTCCTGCTCCTTGAGGAACATGAGCCACTGTGCAGCACTTTGTCCTCAGCAGTTTTCTCAACAGTTGATGTTCTCAAGAGAAAGCACAGGGGCTGTTCAGTGGGACTTGCTGGGATTCCCCCTTCCACTCCAGCTTGGGAAACTTCTGTTCTAGAACAACAACTTCATGTTTGTACTGTTCTGAGGGTGTATTCCCAAGGTGGCAACATTCTCCTGACCTTTTTTATTGCTGGACACAAGGAACAATTTTTTGTCAGAAGATGAATATGCATTCACGTCCCACTTTTACAGGCATTTTTAAGCTGCTGCCCTTTTACCTCATTTCATATCCTTGAAGAAGCTTTACCAGGGGATTACAGCAGTCACAGAAAACATTTCTTCTGACAGATCATTACAAGGGCATGAGAAGAAACATCTTTCTATCATAACCTACTTATAAACCCAAACTTTTCATATCTTCTTTAACTCTTACAGTCCTTCCCTTCCTTTACTCCCCATCTGAACTGAGTCAGACCTGTGGCTGTTCTTTTGTGGCATCTTCTGAATCTTCTGAATTTGCCTGTGTTGCTGGATCTCTGTTAATTGTGTCAGGTGGGGACTGGCAGGGATTCAGCCCACCTGGTGTCACCTGTTCAGGGATGTCATTAAGTTTCTGGTTTATCCGTGCCACTGGCTTTCCCATTTGAACAGCTTCATCATAGGAAGGTGGCAGGTCCATGGCATAGAGGCTGTAGGCTGGAGGGGACACTGTGTTCTTATCCATATCCACAAATACCAAGGGAATCTGGACACTTGGAGGGTACTGCCATGAGCTATATGCTGTGAAGAAAAAGAATTCAAAATAAAAATTAAACACCTGCATGGAACACTGACTTATAAAGGGCTAGTCCTGCTTTTTTTCCAGGAAATTACAGTTTTGTGTTTTCAGAACAAATGCACTGTATACTAAAGCTGTCCATGTAGAATTATTCCTGCTCTTCACTGTCACTCACTGTGTCACCCTGGTCCCTCCCTTCACCTCTCATGCCCACGCTTTGGGGCTGGAGGTTGTTCTGGGAGCACACTGGGAATTCCCATCCCTGCAGGGACTGGACACAGAATTCCAGGCACAGGTTCAGAAGCAATGCCCCATGGAGCAGGTGACTCCCAGGATACTCACAGGTGACTGTGCTGTGGGCAGTGCTGTCACTGTCAATGCCAATCCCTGCCAAGTCACATGGGTGCCGAGGGAAGGTCTCCACTGGAAGCCTCTTCTTCCTGCAGCAGAATTTGATGCAGCTTGCTGAGACCCCACAGAGCAGGAGCAGGACCACTGTCAGCAAGATCAACCTGAAAGAAGGGGGAAAAACTTCATCATTCTACTGCTTATGTTTTCCTTCTTCTAAACCAGAATATAATTTCACTCTAAATGGTTGGAAGAGAGACCAAGCCTCCTCGATTGAGTTCTGAATGGGTGCTGGATCCTGGATTAGAAAGTTGGACACAAACACTCAATCACAAGTTGAAGTTACAGCTCTGTGTAGCAGCACGTGTTAAGAAAGTAAAAAATACCAACCAAAATTGGTCTGGACTGAAGGAGGTAAAAGTAGCCAACTCCCTCTGTGTGCTGTCACCAAAGTCAGTATATGGACAGAATGCAAACCATGAAAACAATGTCAGGGCATCTATAACACATGTGAGGCAGGAGATGAATCCTGCTGTGAATCCTCCCTCTCTTATCTCAGTTTCCCCCTCGCAGGCCCTCCAGCAGGCAGGGTTCAGCTCTGTGCTCGCTGCAGTTCAGACAGGAGGTGCAGCAGAGTCCCTGTCCTGGCCCGTAGAAGGGAGCGAGCCAAGGATGGGGCAGAGCCATGTCCCACAAATCCCCCCTGGAAGCTGCCCTGTGCAAAGAGCCAACAGCCAGCAAAGCTCTGGCTATTTAGGAAGAACAAACAAGCCCTCGAGTTCAGCTCCAGTGCACTCAGAAGGGAAAGATGACACAGCCCTGGATGAATGCTGGTCCCCACCTGACACCCAATCTCCCCTGGACTCGTCCAGTCCATTCCTCTGGCAGCTCTCAGAAAGCAGAGAAACCCTTCCCTGATCCTGCCCTAGAGAAGCATTTCCATTGCCTTACTCCGAGTACTGCTCATAACAACTTCCAAATGGTTCTGGGTTAGGAAGATTAAAAGCCAACTTACCAGACATACCACAGACTTGTCCAATCAGACATGTTCTGAGGGCATCTGTGAAGGAAGGCAGATGATTCACAGATTTAAATAGCACATGTATGACAGGGAATGCACTTCCCTGGGCTGGGAAAGGGAAAGCACTCAGTAGGAGGATGGAGCAAAACCACTTGATTGTTCTTCATAGTTGTATTATTACTCCAGATGAGAACATGCAAATAATCCCACTGTAAAAGTTGCTTCTAAATCAAGAAATGTTTTTCTTGAGTGGTGCTTTACTCTTGCTTGGGAGAGAGAATGACTTGTGCAGGATTCCCAAAAAACCCAGTGTTATTTAAAGGTAACTGAGATGAAGTGCCTCATGCCTGTCTGAAAATGCCAGCCTAGGCAACTGCCTGTGTCCCCTAGATATTTTAAAGTTATTTTTCCACAGCTCCAATGCAGCCAGAAATGGCTTTTTTCAGCTCTAGTGCAGTACAAAAGGAGGAGAACAGCTCCTGGGACATTTCAGGAGTGCAGCTGCCACAGCAGGGTTGTGTGTACTGAAACTCCTGCAATGGATTTCCTGTACCAGAACAATGATTCTGACCATGGGAAAGCATCTGCAGACTGTTCAGAAGTGACACTTCAGAGTCATCCTGGGAGAGGACCATTAACCTCAGTCTACAGAGCAAGGGCAGCCAAGTGAAATTTAAAAGTTGCTGACTGTCTTAGAGTTGCAAAAAGAAGATGTAAGGGATGGCCATCAGCAAGTCACCGTTCTGGTGTGGGAATGGCACTTGGTCACGGTGGGAAAGGTTTGGGAACAGGCAGTGGTTACTCACCGGGCAGAGTTCTCACTGTTGTTCCCAGAACAGAGCGATGCCTAGGAAAGGGAGGAACCCTGGACGGGATCAGCAGGTGCCCAAAGAAGAAGTGCCTCGTCTCTCTGCTGCCTGTGCTCGGGAGGCTCCAGGGTGCGGCCGAGGGTCCGTGAGCCCACGGGGAGCCGCCGCCGCCGCCGCCGCCGCTTCAAGGACATGCGGCCAGCGCTGAAAGGCGACACCGAGTCCTCGGGGACAGCCCGTGCTGGGCAGCGCAATAAATAACCGGCATCATTCCCGGAGGGGCAGAGCTTCGGCGGGGCAGGGCACGGCAGGGCCAGGCAGGACCCGGTTCGTCCGCCCGCCCACGAGAAGGGTCGGGACCGAGCGGGGCAGAGCTGCTCCTGCTCCTGTCCCTGCTGTCCCTGCTCCTGCCCCTGCTCCTGCCCCTGCCCCTGCCCCTGCCCCTGCCCCTGCCCCTGCTCCTGTCCCTGCCCCTGCCCCTGCCTGCCGTGACCGAGAGGTCAGGAGGGGATACAGGGGAGAGAGCTCGGCTTGCAGAGATTTCCCTGGAGCCACAGAACCCATCAGGTGTGCAGCAGCTGGACACACCCCTGTGCCTCTGCTGTGTCAGAGGGACTTGAAGAGAAATAAAGAAATGAGAAACCTGGTATGTAATATATGAGTCAGAAACAAATGTTTAAAAGAGCAGATAATTTCCCTTTCTAAAGATAGTCTCGTTAAAACACATGAAACACGACTGAGAAGGTATTGACAGCTCTTTGGGATCGGTTTGCTCCAGGCTATTTAACTGTGTTGAACCTTTCAAATGTAGAAATTCCTTATTTCCAACCATGAGCCTTTTGTTGTATTCTCCTCCCTGTCCAGCTGGGGAGGGCAGTGATGGAGTGGCTTTGGTGGCATCGGTGTCCAGCCAGGGCCAGCCCAGCACAATTCCCCACTCCATGGGGAGCACCAGTGGACACAATGCCTGGGAAACACCAGGTGATGTTCCCTACTTTGGATCTCTAGAACTGAAACCGAGTGTTTCCAGGCCCAGCAATGGCATCTGACCAAGTGACTGCAGTGTTTTCCTCCAGCACTGCTCAGGGTCATGGGGCCATTGCTCATTTAGGGAAACCTGTGCTCATATGTGTGAAGCAATCACTGAAGTCACTTCTGGAGAAGCAGAACATCAATTAATAAATGTGTGTGACATCAGTGCTTACTCTCTCACTTTCTGCTTTAGAAATGATCTGAGTTTGCTTTTAATGATTATTAAGATCATACATGGGTGTGAATTGCTCATTAAACCAGAACTGCATCAGCACCATGAGGTTCATGTTCGCTTTTAGATCCAAATCTGAAAGGAAGTTTGTATCCAGGGACCCAAGAGTGGTCATGGTTGCAAAACTCAGTTTGAAAGCAAAATGGTCACAGGTGCAGCTAGAGGAGCAGAAAACTTCAGCTTATAGGAAATGTAGAAATATTTCTGAAATCACATTTTCCATACAGCTCCATCCCTACTGGAGTCCTGTAAGATGGAAACAGAAACTTCAGGTTCCATGTTTAGGTCACTTGGCAGTTTTAAAGCCCAGTGTGCTATGACTGTGGGTAACCCATGCCAGAAGCACAGAATGGAAGAGGGTTTTGTGCCTTTCCAAGGGATGAACTTGCCTGAGCTGTGCTGCACTTCTGCTGGGCACTGGGACTTGGCTTTGATCCATGTCAGGAGAACATCCCAGCACTCTCAGCTCTGTGCTCAAGGAATTGCCCACAAACCCACTACTTCTGGATCAGCTCTGTGTGTCTGAGTTACCAGGGAATTGTTTCCAGTCTTCACTTGTCCCAGTCAATTTTCTGTTTCTTGGAGAAATATTGAGAAGTTCTTGCACATAACATACATTGGACATGAGAATTGTGTGGGTAGGAGCATCCTTACAGAATTCCTACATTTTCAGTAAACTGAAGGTGATCTGATCATTGCAGGTTTGCATCATGAAGACACTCATTGTGGTAACTCTCAATGGAATGGCAGTGGAACATCCAGGGTGACATTTTGCAGACACAGTAACTGTGCTTTTGCTTTTTAAACTGTAGTAGTGTCCTGGGTGAAGCAGCACAATCTGCACACTTTTCCAAAGGATCTGCTTTCCTGCATCAGACAATTTGTTTTCCCTTCCACACCAGCCTGTGCCTCTCACTGCCCAAGTGCTGCCCCGTGTGAGAGCTGGCACTTCCCACTCTGTGTCCCCAAAGAACAAAGCAATCCAAGAAAGGGAAACCCAATCCTGCTGAGCAGCCATTGTGCCCCCAAGAAGTCAAATATGATCACTTTCAAGGTCCCAACTAAAATACCAGGCTTCTCTCTTATGAAAGGGACTAAAACCTGTTCAGATTTCTGTAAGTGCTCTACAGAATGTCAGCTGGAGTTTTACAGGGAGAGTTTATTTTCAGTCCTCCAGAAATAACCACCTGTTATCCTGGTCCAACCCTCCCCCTGACAGAACAAACACATACTGAGTTTTAAACATGGAGACTTTGACCAATGAAACCCAGAACCTTATGTTCACTTCAATCCTATGAAAATATTGATCCAAGTTCTGCAGTCCCAGGAATGCAGGTACAGTGGGTGACACCTCTGCTCACCTTGAGCTGTTGAGTACCCACAGTGCCTTCAGCCAGTCAGTGGCAGCTGCTCCTTACCCAGCCTAGCCCTGTGAGGGCACCAATGTCAGTCTTTACATCATTCTTTAATTTTTTACTTCTTTTCATCCTCTGGATGCTTTTTCTCAGTACCTGACCTCTGTGAAGCAGAGGATTCCTAAGACAGGGGTGTTGCTTCCTGGTACATAATGTTACACTTACTTTCACCACTCTGTATGGGTATCATAACCAGAGCCTGGAGACTGATTTATTGTCAGCCATCACTTTTTGGTTTCCAGGAGTGAAATCTGAAGGATCCTCACACAATGGATGCCCACAAATTAAGTGCCTGAAATAGCTCCTCCACTCTGACATGCTGTGCCCTTCCTTGCTTTCTGACAACTCCCCTATCATGAGGTCACTGTTGAGTGAGCAGTGCTGTGTGCAGTGGTTTTATCTCATGCAGTGGTATTTACTCACCCTTTTGGGGCTGCAGGAGAGCCAGCACACAAAGTCCATTGTGCCCAGCTCCAGGCGCCTGCCCAGCTGTGCCTGCAGCAGCATCCAGGGCCTCCAAGGAAGGCAGAGCTGTCCCTGGCTGGCACTGCCACCCCCAGCTCCTCCCCACCCCGGGACACCGGGATTGCTTCAGCATCTGCAGTCTTCAGACTGAACAGTTAAGTGACTCCTCAGCCACTCGATCTATTATTAAATGACAACACATCTCAGTGGATCAAACACTGGCTGGAAAAACAAGGAACCCCCTCTTCACTCCTAAAAGCCTCCTCTGTCAAAGGGGAAGCCTGGTTAAAATGTTCCTTGTGACAATTGCTTCTCTGCTTTTGCCTGCAGTTCACAGCTCGTTACCACAGGGATGTTTACAAATAACGTTTCTATTTTCTGATTGCATCATCTGAATCAGGGATTTAACAGCTACAGGGGCCAAAGGCCAACACACCCTCGGAGTGGTGGGGAGGGAACTTTGTCACAGACTGGCTGTGACTCAGGAAAGAGTGTGACAGAGATGTACAGAATTTTCCCATGTCTAATGGCTGCTGCCTTCCTGCTCCCTCCATTCTCCAGCTCTGCACTTGCACTGAACCAGCTGCTGCTTCCTGACAGAAGTTACACCTGCAGGGCACTCTGGCTTCCCCAGAACAGCAGGATTTTGCTCTCAGCCTGAATTCAGCAGAAGGCAACTACAGAAATACAAAGTTCCTGGATAGCCCAGATCCCTGGCAAGGGATCATATCCAGGGAACAGCACAGGAATATTCCCCCATGACCATGTGTGATCAGGCAGATTTGGCTGTACATTGTAAAACGTGACTGCCCAAGTGATTTGGAGAAGACTTGAATAAGAAACTTTATTCTGGTCTTTAAAAAGTCAAGGATTTTCCAAAACCTATAAAAAGCATCTGAAATTGGAAAGAGAAACTCACCTATGTGGATGTAAATCAGATACTCCTCCTGATGGAATGCCCACCTTTGGGAGACATAGGATTAACAGCAGGTGGAGCAGCTTGGGGCCCTCAATAATTCTTTCTTCTAACACAAGATTATTGTCACAGAGTCAGCTGGAAAAGGAAGTTACTGGCACCAGAGTTCACAGAGAACTTTGGGGGAAACAGAGCAGAAATCTTACATGGCCCTTCCTTCCCACATCCCTGCTCCCCTCACATATCTGCAACAATCTCAAAATCTTCCCATGTTTCACCAGAGATCCAGGGATCTCCCACTGATATAACCTCCATCTTCCTTTCCATTTGGCCTGGATCCCTTAGTCAGTAGGAGCAGCTGCAGACACAACTCTTGCCATGAAGAGGACTCTGTAGGATTCTGTAATGTCACCTTTTACAGTCAGGAGGGCTGACACAAGCAGGGGGTCACTGTTCTGCAGAAAGAACCACACAGAAAACCAACCTGGTGTTTTGGACATAAGAGACAGGAGTTGATCACCTTCTAAACTCTGTATTTCACTTCTTGTTGTACAAGGTACCAGTTATAGCTACAGGGGACAGGTTACATCCACTGTGCTGGCTCCTCTCTAGCCCCAAGTGACGCTCATGCTGCAGCCAGTGAGGTATGACAGTGACTCAGCACTGTCCCCAGAGTGCCACAGACACTGTCCCCATGTCACAGCCACGGCAGCTGGGCACAGCAGCAACCTCAGAGCTCCCAGTGAGGGCTGGAAGGAAACGGATCCTGTCAGCCCCCAGTGAGTGCTCAGTGTTGTGCAAGAACCAGGGGTTACCACGGGACACAATATGGACTGGATACATCCTGCCAGGAACTCTGTTGCCTTTTTCTGCTTGTCATGGCAGAAATATTTTAATTTTGGAACCAGCTACTCATTCTGCCATCCCACACACGGGGAGTCAATGCCTCCAGTCTACATGAATGCCTGAGGAGGTGAATCAGGAAGGACAATCAGAGCCCCGTGGTGTTGTTGGGACATCATATACAACCTCTATGATACAACAAGGCACAATTAGCCAGGCAAATGGGGCTCCTAAAATGGAAAATCAAAAGGCCCCACTGACTCCCAGGAATGTGCCAAAGGAAAGGCAGCCCGTGGCCAAAGAAATGTGTTGCAGAGTGATCTCTATAAAGTCAGGTCTGTGCTGGCAGGGCTGCAGCAGTTCTGTCCCAGGGCCCTACAGAGCTCACACAGGGCACTAGAGCCTGGTACCAGCAGCACGTTGGCCTTTGGGCTCTGTAACAGTGACCTGCAGGAAGGGACTCCAGGTTCTCTGGGATTCAAGTGGCTCATTCCTGTCCTTGTCACCACACAGCCGGGCACAGCCCTGGGAAGGCAGGAAGGCTCCAGATCATCCCATTGTTCCCAGCTTCTGTTCCCAAAAGGGGGTTTGTACCACCCCTGCTCCTTCAGGGACTGCACATGAGCTGTCACCTGGTTGTGTCTGAGCCACCTCTGCTGCCCACACCCAGCAGCAGCTGTGGGTCACAGCCCAACAGGAGCCCTTTTTCATACCCCATCAGGACCTTTGTGTGACACCCGCCAGGAGCCCGGTGTGAGCCCCACCAGGAAGCCAGTGTGACCCCCGGCAGGAGCCCGGAGCCGCGCGGGGCCGTGCCTCACCTGCAGATCGCCAGGTGGCACCCACGAGACGCCGATGCGCTTGAGCTGCCCGCGCTCCAGGGCTCCGCTGGCGCCGTCCAGCGCAAACCCCGCCCGCTGCAGCTCCGGGCCGCTGTCCAGGCTGAACTCCACGGCCTGGCACAGACACGGTACAGTTAAACCTGGGCCTCAGAGGCTGCACTGCCGCTGCCCAGACTGCCCCTTGAAACTCCAACTGTCCACTGTGACATTCACTGTGTCACTTTGTCACTAAACACTCCATTAAAATAACCGGATCAGAACTGCCATTCAGTTTTGGGCTCAGATTTCTGTATTCCAGAATTGAGGAGGCAAACTGCTAAATTTTGTTGTTAATTCCTTATATTAGCCCCTGAAAAATAATCTTTTCAAATGCTGATGCTCTTATAATGGATAATTTCTCAGAAATCCTGAGAGCTGCTTTTTTAAATTTATGAATTTATGAATCTGTGAATTTTGGACAGAAGGAATGAGCAGCCCTTTGCACATTGTCAGGATCCCATACAGCACCTGGCACAAACCTGCAGGTTTTATTTCCCTCACCTTCTTGGCTTCCAGCAGAGGACTTTGCATGGCCCCAACTGTGAGCTCTGCCCTGGCTGGCTCTGCTGAGCCCTCCTCGTATTCCAGGAGAAGGAGAAGAGACCTCACTGCTTTTTGTGGCCCTAAACAAACAACAACCAGGTCAACTTGGAGACAACTTGGAGTCAAAACTGAGCCTTTGGCAGTTTGGAAACACCACAAATTGCACCAGGATTGTTCAAAACTAAGTGATGTGGTGAACTCAGGAGTTGGCACAGATAAAGTGAGCCTTTTAAAGTGTTAGTGAGGAATTAAGGAAAAGGAGGGTTTGGATAATTTGCAATTGCAAACTGCAATTGTTACCTGTTTATCAAGTTCCAGGCTTGTTTTCTAGCCCATGGCACACACCTCTGTGTACTTTATTCCTTCATGTGTGTGTGCTTGGACTTATTTACAGCTCAGGAGTCAGGAGCTGTTTGCATCCTGTCTCTGAACACAGATCCTGTCCCAAGAAATTAAGGAAGAGTAACTTCAAACCCCTGGAAGTTTCATAACAGGACAAACAGGAGAATCCAGAATATGTGATTATATATGAAATAATTTCCTAAACATTTAATACACCTCAAAGAAGTGGCAGAAAGCAAATGCATTAATTAATTCTTCTTAATTCTTCAGAGTAGTATTACACTATAATCATTTTGGCAGGGAAGTTGCAGAGAAGGAAGATGATCATTAATACAGAACTGCATTAAAATGAAGAGAAAGCTTTCCTTAAAATAAAGTTTCTTGTGTATTTTTGTGTATTATGAATATATGCTGTAATATAATGCTTATTTTATCTGATTATGGAAAAAATTGTCTTTAATTTCCTTTTTTCTTAAAGGAAGAGGAACATTCCCATCTCTTACCCCTCAGTGTTCTGTAATAAACAGTGGTGGCACTTTACCTCCTTCCAGTGCTTCCTGTGATGCCACAGGTGAGGTCACAGCCAAGGACTCCACGGGCACATCCAGGGGCACTCCTCCCTCCACAAACATGGGGTGATCCCGGGCTGCACCCTTCAGGTGGATCTTGTGGGCTGTTTGCTGGGTGAGACAGAAAGTCCTGGATGCAGGTGACAGCTCAGGTCACCTGAATGATGCTGGCACCTGACCCAGCAGCACCAGGAAATTGAGGCATCACCTCCCATGGGAACAACCCCAATGATCCTGGGTTCTAATGCAGGAGTTCTGCGCCTGCCCCTGGTCTTGCCCACACTGGCACTTCTGTTTTAAACAACCTGAGAAATGTGCCTCAGGAAGGGACTGGACAAACTATTTATACAAAAGCCACTAAAAGAGGTAAAACTCTATTGCCAAACCTGGCTCAAGTGTCCATTCATCCTCGGCTTACCCCGATGTGCATTCCTAACTGCAATCCCAAGGCTTGCAAGCAGAGGAGCGGTTCTTGCTCAGCCCCAGCCCGTTTGCAGTGCTGCTGCTGGGCATTAGTGGTCACTCTGCACCAACTTTTGGTGTCCTGGCAGGGGCCCAGGGCTGCCTGTGGCGAGGCCACCTGCGCATCCGGCCCGAGCATGCCGGGGCCGCTCGGCAGACGGGAACCCGGCACTGAGCGGCTGCAGGAGCAGCTCCCTGGCGCTCCCGCTCCTGCCGGGCCGTGCTGGGCAGCTGCAGCTGCCCTCTCTTCTCTGCTCTGCCATTAAATGCTCCCTGCAGGAGCCCTTTGGAGCTGTGCTCAGCTCCTGTCCCCTCCCGACTGCACCGTGGGAGAGCACAGGGATGGACCCCAAGCCATCACTGTTATCAATGAATAACTGAGTATCTAAACTTGAAAAAAATCAGAGAGTCCCAAACTTGCCCTCTCCTCCCTACATCAGCTCATCCAATATTTAGACTGTTTTCATAATCCTGATTGTCTCACCTTGCCAAAGAGTAGAACCTTGAGACAGTCGGAGTAGTAGAGACTTTCATGATCAGGACTGAAAGTAACAACAAAGTCTTGGCTCATCCCAGCTTCAATTTTTCCTTCTGTTGGAGAGACACTGAACACACTGAAGCCATTATAGTTCTGTGTTCCTGGTAAATAAAAACGAGGACACAGATAAGAAAGGAAGACAGATCCATTTTAAGTCTTCATAAATTTTAAACCTATTTAATTTTTGTTGGAACAGCAAATAAATAAGGGCTGATACATGGCTTTGCAGCAAAACAGGGTGTTAGGAACACCAGATAAATCCATCCATCAATTTGATGCATTCATCTCCAGAGGAACTGAAGCAGCATTACCAAACCCTTCCTATATTCTGATGTATTTTTACAGAGATGGACATCTCTAAATGTAATCTGTAATATGCAATTACTGTGTGGATTTGTTTATATTTAAACACTGATATCTCCTTACTTATGGGTATTTGCTCAGGCTGCATAAATGTACTGCTCCCCATATTGAAACAATTACTACAGCTCCTACTGGGGAGCAAAATGAGGTCTTTAATTTCAAGGCTGTGATGCCTCAGGTCTGACAGCTATGTGGATCTAAGAGGACACAGCAATGCTGCTTTACACCTCCTGAGTCTTTAGCAAAGGAAAAAGAGGAAAGAATAAAAGAAAATTTACCAACAGTCTCTGTTCTCTGCAGAGAGGATGTAAGAAAGGATGGAATTTTCTGCCGGTCTCTGTCCCATGTTGGTGAGAGCGACTCCAGTTGTACAGAGAATGGCAGGGCCAGGTTGGAAGTGTTCTCTATCTGGTGACATTCATTCACACAACACATTTGCATTACAGAAATTGAATCTCATGCCTGTAGGATCCATAGTTTGCAAAGTGGCTGCATTTATTTTGCTGCATTAGTGCATCTGTGCCCTCAGACGCCACCCAAGGCACAATCAGTGCTGCCCATAATGTGTCACACCAACCCCCACACCCCCTGGACTTTGGTTATTAACACACTTGGACAAAATCTGGGAGGAGACAGTTTATGTCATCTTCCTCCTCACAAGAACTCCTGCTGGGCTTTGCAGTTCAGCACAGAGGCCTTACCTTGACTGTGGCAGTCACCGTGTCCCCGGCCACGACGTATCCCATGTTCACCACCTTTCCCACAGAGCACACAGTGCTTGGGATCACCCCGTGCCCAGAGAGGTGGAGGCTGAGGTTGGTCTTTGCCACCTGGATGTCCAGAGTTTCCAAGAACTGCCCAGAGGGTGCCTGGGTTAGTTCATCTGCTGAGGGAACCCCCACCCCTCCAGCTGACCCCTCCCAAAGAACCATCTCAGAACTGAGACAAGATCCAAATGTTGGGACAGGGAACAAAGGTTTTTCCTGTTGGTAACACACAGTGTTACACACCCCTCACACTTCTCCTTTCCCCCACTACTGTTGTATCTTTTACTCACCCATTTATCCTCACTTGGACAAAAAGAGATGATGAGGGGTTTACTTTCACCTGGCTCAAGCCTTCTAACTGCTCTGACCAACAGGAAAGGGCCATTGGGATTCAGTACTGAGAATCCCAGCTAAAACAGTGCAACTCAAGGAAAAAAGTTCATAAAGATTGAGAAAAATATGTAAGAACAGATTCTACATATTATTTATATGTCTTTGGTCTGAAGTAAGCATCTATAAGCTTCTGAGGGATCAAGTCAAAAGAGATGAGCTGGTGCTTTAGTGTCCAGCAGTTCCTCCTGCAGAGACAGTCTGATTAAGCAGAGGCTGAGCTCATGTGCTCCAGACAAGGATACTTCCAGCTTCCCTGAGGAGATGTTTTCTATTGTAATTCTCTTCATCATTCTGTGGCCTGCAAGGAATGAAAATACTTCCCAAAGTGAGGATGCTCATTCCTGCCCTCCCATTTCTCCCCTTTACCCCTGCTCCTGCCTGGGCCAGACACTCATCCCAGGCCTGTGCCTAAGGCACTACACAAAGCTCACCAAAATGCTTTTGGATTGGGACTCCAGTCACTTCTGGAGCTTCCAGGTCCATGTTTGGGGATCAGGTCTGCTCTTTCATGGGCCTCAGCTGGCCAGAGGCTCCTTGTTTTCCACCTAAATACCCACTAAAGGCTAATTTCCATCCTGACACTTGAAAATGCAAAACTCTGCTTGGAAGAACTCACTGTCAGAGAGAAACTACTCCAAGCTTAAGCTCAAATTCCATACCTACAGAAACGTCCCCAAAATCAGCCTCATTGATCCTGGTGCCAGAAGTCATCAGAACAGGCGGGGCTACAGCAGGGCAGTGCAGCTCCAGGTACAAGGTGTTGTGGGGGCTGGAGAGAGAGAGAGCAAAGATGTCTGGGGAGTAGAGGGGCAGAGCTCTGGGATCACAGAAACACCAGCTATTGCCAGGGATCTGCTCTGTCACAGGGTGTCACTGCACTGGTGTGACAGCCCAGCACAGGGCTCGCTGACCAACTGGCTGTGCCTGAGCAGAGAGGAGCTACAGCTGCCTCAAAGTTTTCATACAATTATTCCTTCAGCTGCTTTGATATTCATATGTTTGATCCTTATCCAACTGGTGGGCTGGGAGCATGAGTTTCTACCACTGAGCTATGAAGAAATTAAGATCAGAAAACAAATTTCTCCCCCAAATGAATAAATTAGCAAGCCCACCATTTCCCCCTCACATCTCTGGGTTATCCAGCTGCACCCACCTGCAGGTTAAGCTCCCAGAGCCCTCCTCTCCAGTGGCATGGCCACTTGCAACAGAGCATGGGATGATGTATTTGTTAAAACTCCCTCTGAAACTCCTCATCAGGGAAGCCTGGGCTGCCATATAAGAATCAGAACTAGAGAATCCAGGAATAAGAATTATCTCAGTGAGTAAGAGAGCAAGAAAAACATCAAATAAATATCTGCTCAGCTACTTGTGATCGTTTTTCCTTAGTCACACATTCAAAATTGAATGTAACAGTGAAATTAAATGACTGTGAATGGACCCACCTTACAAAGTGGTTGGCTTTTGTTGTCAAAAGAGAATAAAAGTGAAGAACCCAGACAATAGATGTTACACTAAAGATTGCAAAAACCTCAATACAATTTGTTTTGGTTAAATACATCAAGTATTTCAGTGTCTTCCAGTACTTCTACACCATTTTAATGACATGTAAACACACAGGATCACATTCCTCTAATGCAATATGTAGGCAATACTTCTAAAATAGGGATTTTATTTTTATGATCTCTACTGAAAGTATTTAACAATTATAATTAACGGATCACAATGAACATGGGACTTTAGTAAAAGATATCCAAACATCCAGTACAGCCAAATGCCTGGTGCTTCAGTATGTATTTACTTCCAGATACTTCCAAATTCCTGAGACTGGGCAGAAGTGTGGCTCTGAGAAGTTGAATTACCTGCCATAAAAGGGCCCTCAAGTATCAGATTTTGCATGTGAGTCTCCCAACCTCCAGGCAGCAATGCTGTTAGGTTAACTCTCCCCATGGTGCTCACACTGCACAGGGACTGCTTCAAATGCACATTTTCCAGCAGCATTTCACTGCCAGCACTGATGCTGACCATGACTAATGTGCTGGACTGTGTAAGCCCTCAAATTAAAAGTAGAAATTTCTCCCTGCCATGGATTTGGGCCATCAGCTGGTTCTGGTAGATCTGTTCAGAAAAGGTTTATCTGAGTGGTTTCTGTTGGTCCCCAAGTTGAGCTTTGCCATTGCCCCTTCCATAAACCCTGTGTTGGCTCAGCCCCATCTGCCTGCACAGCCCCAGCTCCTGCTCCCTGACAGATTCTTTGAAGTCTTCAATCCTTCTGATGCATAAAGGGATTCTTTGCCTCACATGAGAGGGTACAGCTGTGTGGCTCACAAGCAGCACTAATTTTGGAAACAGCCTCTGCAACACAGCTGAAGCTGTTCCCTCTCCAGTTTGCTTTCTTGTCTACCTACAGCTTTAGTAGATTATTAAACTACTTCTAAAGAGAATGTCGTCTGTGTAGTAAAAGATGCTTCTGTTGACTTACTCAGGCTTTAACTCTTTGGGGTTTGGCTCTTTAGGACTATTTACAGCACCCAGGCTTTTCCTGCTTCCAGCCTTTCCTCTGGGAATGGAAATGCTCGATTTCTCTCGCTCTTTCCTTGAATCTTTCCTCTTTTTGCCCATCGGAGACTGAGGGGGACCACTGGGAATCTGACCAAGACAGGAGTGAGCAAAGGCACAGCCCTAGCCCAAGGACATAAGGAAGTGACACAGGGCAGGGGACAAGGGACAGCAGGATGATGGTGACAGCCCACAGACACAGTAACTACTAGAGACAAATTTCCAATAATGTAAAATTTAAAAATTAAGCTGAAATGGACATATTTTACTCCCTCTTAGAAGAAGAGGTCTCCTCTTGGAGCAGATGAGTAAAAGTCTGTATCTCATGGGAATTTTACCTGTTTATCTCGTAATCAAAGACAACCACATAAGGTGCTCACATAAATTAACTGACCCAAGGGTTGCATATAAAGTCCATGGATTACTGTAAATCTGCAGGAAGAGTAGAAGCTTTTTTTTTTTTAAGAGTATTGCAGTTGGCATTTGCAATAAAACCCTCTAGGAATACTTTGGAAATTGTGAGCACAAAATTAAATTATTGCTCAATGAACAGGCCACACAGTGAGTGCACCAGCACAGTCACACTCTCGTCCTTTATAGGCAGATCCTGCATGGACCACGAGCTTGGGCTTCATTAATATGCAAATAATTTTATGATAAAAATACCATCCAGAGAAACAAATATCTGGAAGTGACAGACCAGCAGCATGTGCTGTTGTTAGCACTCCTTACTTGTGCTCCTGCCTCTGGCACAGCTGCTGAGCTGAGCCTCCGTGCTGCCTCCTCCCTGATTTGCTGATCCGACAGCGCCGGGCTGAAGGACACTCGGATGGAGCTTTTCTGGGAATGTGAGAGCACACACAGGAGTGAGGGCAGAGCTCAGCCTCAGATTCATGGGACACCTACAGGACTCAACAGCAGCACACAGAGCAGCACACAATTCACATATCCAGTGCATTCCAGCTCTGAGGGAATCACAGCATCCTCAGAATAAGGGGACTTGCAGATTTTTTTGGAAGTCCAGGATGTCGCCGTGGGCTGGGTTTACATGGCCAATACTTTTGATATTTGAACATTCTTCAAAGAAATCACAGTGACAACACTGGGGACAGAACACTCCTGTAGGGCATTAGCCAGATTTGGTGCTTAACCCTCCTGCCTGATTTAAAACATTTTTTCAAACAATACAAAATATTCCAGCTATTCTAACAACAATTGATGTTTTTAGCTTTGTTTACAAGTGACAGCCTTTGTAAGGATCCAGATGATCAAAGACTTGGCAGAACACCCAACATTTAAAGTGAATTTACCTGCCCAGGCAGCACAGTTCCCACAGAAGGTGTAATGGTCACAGGACAGTCTTGGGGCACGTGGAATTCAAAGGAAGTGGGGCCAACTGGGACAGGGTCCCCACTGCCAATCCGTGGGACAGGGTGAGTGAGGGGGTTCCCATCCACGTGGGAATTGAGCACATCCAGAGTGGCTGAAGACACAGAGTTCAGGGCTGTAGCAGCAAACTGAACCAAGGAATGAGACAATTCAAGAGGTGGGTGGACTCCAACTGCTTTGCATGACAGCTTGAATTGTCTAAAAATAAACACATGACAAATTGTCTCAGCATAAAATAGTGTCTTAATCAGCCCGGAAAATAGGGAGCTAATCCTGTAGTCCCTATTTAAGCAGAATTTCAAGCTTGCAATGGGAATTTTGCCTAAAGATGAACAATAATACTATCTATTTTTAATGCACAATTGGCCAGAGTCCCTGCTTGAATTCTTCCTCTGTGAACTTCTGGAAATAATCCAGTCAAATCAAAGT
This sequence comes from Chaetops frenatus, assembly GCA_013400775.1. Classification (NCBI taxonomy): domain Eukaryota; kingdom Metazoa; phylum Chordata; class Aves; order Passeriformes; family Picathartidae; genus Chaetops; species Chaetops frenatus. The sequence goes on from VZTR01015511.1 coordinate 543,854, forward strand.
TTATGCCATCATTATTGCAGTAGCAGTGGCTTAATGCATGGAGCATTTTTACAAAAAAGAATTCCTTCAGGAATTGTGCTGAAAAAGCAGCAGAGCACTGCAGTTTGAGAGGTTGGAGCTTGGGTGAGGGACAAGGATAAACTTGAGGAGTGGTGGGAGAAGTCATCTCAGTCAAGCCAGATGTGAAAACCAAGGATGAAACCAACAGGCCCTGAGCAACTCCTGCAACTGAGAATTCTCTCCTGCCTCACGTGCTTGTCCCAGCCTCCCCTCCCTAAAGCAGGCAGGGATTTAATTTCTGCACTGGTTTAACAGTGGGGCCCCAGTGTGATTCAGATTTTAGCTTCCCTGCTGTCCATCCAGTAACACACCTGTTGATCTCTGTCCTGCAGGTGAGCTCAAAGCTGTACTCTTTTGCCTTGATGGCTTTAAAGATTATGTCCAATGTCAGGCTTTCCAGGGGAAGAATAATTCCAAATCCGTCATTGGGCTGAACTTCAACAAACTTCAAAATGGCAGGATAAGAAATTATTAGTTAAATTATCAGTTTATAAATAAATTAAACCAAGACATTACTGGAAAGATAAAAATTTTGATATTAAATGCGGAACTGTCAGGAAAAGAGAAACCTTCCAGGGAGAAGTTTTTATCTGAGTCAGTGCCCAGAGTCTGAGGGGCAGAGTTCTCATCTCAAAGTAACTCAAGAGGCATTGAACCCATTAACTCAGATTTCAGGAGAATCCCTTCCCCAGCTTCTTCCCATCTGTGGAAATCACCTTGCTCTAATGTTTATTTACTTTTAATACACAACTGAATGAAATATGATAAAAATCTCAGCAGTTGCCCCATGTCTTTGAGAGTGACTCCTGTCTGAGGCAGGGACAGCACAGGGACAGGAGCAGCTGCACCTCTCCAGTGGTGCAGTGGTTTGTGCTTGAGTTGAGGATGATTCAAGAAAGTCTCCCCATCCCACTTCAAGCTCCCCAGGAAACACATGCTGGGAAGTAAAGCTTTCATGAAACTGAAGTTAACAATTTCCTTTAGCTACCCTCAATTTTAATCCCTAAATCAGCAGAGAACAGGACAATGCCTAAAACAGAACTGCCAGGTTCCTCCAGCTCTGATGCCAACATGCCCAACCATTTCACACTGTGATCACCCTGCTGTTATGGAGCTTGAAGAACCAACTTTGTGCAAAAAATTATTCAGGAGACCCAGCCCACACGAACCCAGCAGCTCCTGTGATTATTTTTGTGCTTCCACACCAACTTCCAGTCACTCAGAAAGCCAGACATGGCTTGGGATGGTTCCCAAGGAGGACTGAAGAGACAAAGCCTTTGGGCATTTGGTGCAAAGTGGGCACATTCCTCCTGTGCCTTGAGGCCACAGCCACAGTTCCAAACCTATTTTATTTAGTGGTAAAAGTGTTCCAGGTGTTCTGTTAGGAGATCTCTTGGTGTAAAACCCCAGGAATTCCTGTAGGAATAGGTGAGGAACAGGAAAATCTCTTCCCAGGGCTTTGCACTGCTTGGCAAAAGCAGAGGGTGTCACCCAGTGAGATTCACACGCTCCAGGACAGAACTCCACAGGGAGCAGGATTCCCGTGGGACTGCAGGAACCAGTCATGATTTATTTACACTCACACTGAACACGTTCCCATGACACTGAAATCTATTCTGACAGCAGAGGAGGTGTGTGTGGGATAAGTCCATACCTCTGGCAGCCCCACAAATCCAAACTCCTGTGGCAAGAAGGATTTGTTTGTTAGGATGACATTTGCCTGCACAGCTTCATGGATCGTGCAGTATCCAAAGTTGATCTGTGCTGGGCTGATTTCCAAATCAGAAGTAGTAACAATGGCATGGACAGTAAAATTCACTTTTTTAGCCTGAAACAAATTCAAGAGCACAGGATAAAAAGCTCCATCTGTGGGTCGTGAGGACAGGATTTAAATGAAATGTCATCCAAAAGGAAAACTGCAGGAAAAAGTTACTCTGTGCCTTGACAGTAACATGAAATCAGCATTGAGGAGAAAGGATTTAACTTTCTGTATTGCAAACATGAGACAAGAGAAAACTATCAAGTCTGTATTAGCACTCTAAGTGTCTTTTACTATTATCATGGAACCTCAGTTAGTAAAGAGCATTCACTAAAACAATTTACATAAACTGTCAGTCTGGTAATCAGCATCACAAAAATCCCTGACCTTGTCCACAATCAGGATTGTCACTGGGACCTCCAGGATTCCTGTCTCTGCATCAAAATAGCTCCCAGCATCTTCAGGAAGGGACAGCCTGAAAATTCAAAAGTACAAATCCAAAGCACAGTCAGTGCCATTAAAACATTCTGACTATTTTCTCACTAAGGGGAATAATGAATTTTTTAAGGATTATTTCTGAACAGAAAGAAAAACAAACTGAATCCTGTTACTTAAGGTCCAAAAGTTTTACTATTCACAACTTTAAATCTTCATTTAATTCTTCTCAAATTGGAGGATTCACCAGGTTAAGCATCAACTCCAGTTCTTCACTGAAGCAGAGTCTCCTTAAATTCTGCGTGCAAGATAAATTCAAATATTTAAGAAAATGGAAAAAGAATGGTGGAAGAAAATGCCAATCAAAAATTAGTGACCTGTGAAGTCCCACCTCCTGACCAAGGAAAAGAAGATGCAGTCAGGTCCAAGACTATTCAGGATTTGTCCCAGGTTTCCTTCAGCCTAGCACCCCCAGGCAATGCTCTGAGCAGGAGGGCATGGCTGCAAGGCAGTGATGCCAGAATGATTGACCTTTTACAGTTATATTGGATATTTTTTGTTTTTAAAGACAGCATTTGGACACACATAGGATTTTCAGGGAGGTCACAGAGGTGAGCATCTATTTATCCTTTTTTTAAAAAAATGCCATCCAGTAATTAAAAATTCAGAAAAATTAAAAGCTTACTCTCTAATCAGAATATAAACCCTGTGCATCTTTGCTGAAGCCCCAGCACATCACCAATCCAGCCCAGGCCGTGGCTCCCTTTGGCCACTGAGGTTAATGATCAGCCTGAGGCAGAACCATCCCAAAGCAGAGACATAAAGTGACCACACCTGGAGCCCAGCAGTCCTTGATAATAAACCAGCTGAAGAGTTTAAGAGGAATATGCAGGTTTTCTGTAGGGGAAGCATCTTTCTGTCACAAGCTCCATTCCAGAGCTTCAAGCCAAAACAATACAAACCTGGAGCATTTTTAGCTCTGCTGTTGTATTTTTATCTCAGAGCACCAGAGTGAGTTGGTTCCTGTTCTTGGGTCTCCACAGATGTTCTACTACTACTCATGGAATTACATGCAACTCTTTAATGTATTGTTAAAGAATAAAAATAACACCCACTCAGTCACCATGGTGATTCAAAATCGTGCTGTTATTTCGCAATAAGGGTGATGTTCAAAGGTGTTGGGAAGTTCTTTACACATAGAACTGTGGTTAAGTGCAAGGGAGGAGTAGAGCATCAGCTTTCACTTTGTCACAGGACATCAGAATGGCAGAAGAAATTAATCTATATTGTAATAATCCAGAGGGGGAAGAAAATACTTGTAACTGTGTGGACACAGGGGTGGACTCTAAATTAGCTGCTGTGCCTTGGGGAAAAGGTCCTGGAATCCTTCAGAAAATTCTCTGAAAATGGCACAATTAAAGAGAAGCACAAAAAAAAAATATCAGATTTAGACTGCCAGTGCCTGCAGGACTACTAGTTCCAAATGCAGGGAATTACAGGATGTGGTGTTTGGGAATTCTGAAAAGCAGCAGAGTAGAGAAGTTGCCTTCAACTAAACAGGAAATGTTGGCTTCAAACTCCCAAAAGTCGGGTTCTGGAACACCTGCCTGAGCCCATCTGTGTGCACAGAACACTTGGGAGAACTTACCAAGCCTCCAGGCAGCTCCCTGCTCCCTCAGCACTGCTGAGTGGGGGGTTCTTTTCCCTTTGGTGTCACTTCTAACACAGCTGCTCTATTAATAGAGCTCCTAATGCCAGCTCACTGAGAGGCCCTCACAGAAATGTGTCACTGGCTCAGTGCTTCCCCTCAGCTCCCAGCACTCCCCCTGCATCAGGTCTTTAAAACTGATCCGAACCCTCAAACAGCCAGATCCTTATTTCGTGTGTCAGAAATGCCTTAATCTCATCAAATCTCCTTTCTGAAGCTTCGCTGTTTTTTAAAGGAAGATTAAGGTTCTAAATCCAAGCTGTGCTTCCATCCTCTCTGAGAGAGTAACAGAGCTTTGCAGCAGCTGAAGCTGAGGAACTGGAATCTGTCATCATGTTACTGTTGTTGTAATCTGACGGGATTTGAGATGCTGCAAGAACTGTAAATACTTTTAGTTCTTTGAATACTAACCTGGTGAAAATTTTGCCATCAGTGGTTAGACTCTCAGGGTAGAATCCAGAGGTGGTGAGCACATCTGTGAGAATCCAAACACACACCCATGGAACTAAAAACCCTAAACAGACTGTGCCTGTGTGCCAAAAGATGGCTCAACGAGGTAAACATCCAGCCTGGATGGGCAACGAGATTTTGAAGGAACTTAGAAATAAAAAGAGGATGTATCATCTTTGGAAGGAGGGCCAGGTCTCACAGGAAGTAAATAAGGAGGTTGCTAGGACATGTAGGAAAAAATTTTGGGAGGCCAAAGCTCAGTTTGAACTTAGGTTGGCAACTTCTGTAAAGGATAATAAAAAATGTTTTTACAAATATATTAATGGCAAAAGGAAGGGTAAGACCAACCTTTGTTCCTTATTGGATAAGGGAGGGAACTTAATAGGTGACACTAAGCTGGGAGCATGTGTCCATCTGTTAAAGGTAGGAGGGCTCTGCAGAGAAACCTGGAATGGTTGGATCGATGGGCAGAGTCCAACAAGATGAAGTTTAATAAGTCCAAGTGCCAAGTCCTGCATTTTGGCCACAAAACCCCCCTGCAGTGTTACAGGCTGGGGGTGGTGTGGCTGGACAGTGCCCAGGCAGAAAGGGACCTGGGGGTACTGGTTGATAACTGACTGACCATGAGCCAGCAGTGAGCTCTGGTGGCCAAGAAGGCCAATGGAACCCGGCCTGGATCAGGAATGGTGTGGGCAGCAGGACCAGGGAGCTCATTCTGTCCCTGTACTGGGCACTGCTGAGGCCTCACCTCCAGTGCTGTGTCCAGTTCTGGGCCCCTCAGTTTGGGGAGGACCTTGAGACTCTTGAGAGAGTCCAGAGGAGACACCAAGGCTGGTGAGGGACTTGGAGCATGAGCCATATGAAGAATGACTGAGGGAGCTGGGGGTGTTCAGCCTGGAGAAAAGGAGACTCAGAGGTGCCCTTGTCACTCTCTACAACTCCCTGAAAGGTGGCTGTGCTCAGGTGGGGGTTGGTCTCTTTCTCCAGGCAGCACTGACAGAACCAGAGGACACAGCCTCAAGCTGTGCCAAGGGAAATATAGGTTGGATATTAGGAAGAAGTCTTTTACAGTAGGGGTGATAAAACACTGGAATGGTCTGCCCAGGGAGGTGGTGGAGTCACCATCTCTGGATGTGTTTAAAAAAAGACTGAATATGGCACTTGGTGCCATGATCTGGTTGAGCTGTTAGGGCAGGGGTTGGACTTGATGATCTTGAAGGTCACTTCTAACCTGGACATTCTGTGAATTCTGTGTAAATCAAAGAAGCAGCAGGTTTGCAGCAGCAGTCAAAGCCAAAGCCACTGAAGTATTTGGCTGTACACCAAAATTAATTCCATATGTAATTTAATTACTTTTTGAAAAGAAATGTCCTGCTAAATTGTTTAGGATAGCAATGATGACGTAAATAAAATGAACAGTGGTTGACGTGAGCTCTGGTATTTGAATTTTTGGAAACTGGAATTGTTTCCTATCACTGAGCTATGTTTGTATTTGTAGATGTGTCGTAAAATGGAGAAGCAAAACTTGCTAGGATAAAGCTTTTAACATCAGGAAATGTTACATAAAACACCATGTGAAATTCAAGATCAATACCTTCATAATTTGGAGAAAAATGTACCTGGGGAGAAGAGATATGGACAGGAAGCCCAACAACTCTCACCTTAATTAGCAAGCACAGGAGTTCTTGTCCAGAAATTATTCAATCAGTGATCCATGAAGTAGCCACCTGCCTCAATAAGCTCTGTCCTGGACAAGAATAGCTTCCCACAGAACAGGAGCAGCCTACCAGGAATGCGAGAGTTCGGATTGTCATCGTGCTACTGTCACCACAGGGAGGGCATTGCCTCACAGCCCTGGCAGCCAAGTTCATTTCCTCCTGGAGCATCTGGCAGCTTCCAGGGGGACTGGGGGGAGACCAGACCTGCACTGCAGCAGTGCTGTGAGGTCCAGCCTGGACAGCAGGAGGGGACAACAACCCTGCTCTGCTTTTCTACTGACACTCTGAAATCCTGAGAGATTAGAGTTGGATTAGTGTTGGTTACCTGGGCAGGAACTTGAGCTGTACACGGAAGGACGACAGAGCCTGGATGTAGCCTGTTTTTGGAAGCAGCTCCATGTGCCTGCTCAATTCTCGGCACACCTCAAACTTCAAACGCAGCGCGGTTGTTGCTCTGCAAACACATCAGACGTGCTTGGGTGGCTTTGAGGCCACTTCAGTGACTCTGGAGTCTGAACCTTCCTGCCACCACCCGTGGAGGACTGCAAGAACCAACTCAGTTGTGGTGATAGGAAAGGCCTCTCCCAGGATGCCCTACACTCTTACAGATGCAGATGTAGCCCAGTTTTACATCCCTGACGGGCTCTCAGTCTCCCTGCCCCTTTCCTGGAGAGAGCGCTGGGCCAGGGCCCGTCCTCGCCAGGGCTGCCCCGCGGTGCAGTGGCGGTGCCCGGGGAGCGACAGCTCCCTCCTTCAGTCCCCCATGGGCCGCTGTCCCCACGCCACTCCTTCCCTATCCCCTCGTTGGCCCACACGCCCTGGCTCCTCCTGTGTACTGGCCCTGAGCCATCAGACCATTGGACCCTGATGCTCTCCCTACCCCTCGCCTCCCTGAGAAAACCCTTTGACCCGCCCAGTTCTTGGTTCTCTGCTCCTGGTCCCCTTCACGTGTGGCTGCGATAAACCCCGTGGAACTCCAGATGAGAACCCTTCCCGTTTCTCTTGGTCAGAGGATTACAAAGCCATCCAGTGTGTGTGTGTTGTGTTTGTGGTGTGTGTGTGCTGTGTGTGTGCCGTGTGTGCTGTGTGTGTTGTGTTTGTGGTGTGTGTGTGCTGTGTGTNTGTGCTGTGTGTGTGCTGTGTGTGTGCTGTGTGTGTGTGCTGTGTGTGTGTGCTGTGTGTGTGTGCTGTGTGTGTGCTGTGTGTGTTGTGTTTGTGCTCTGTGTGTTGTGTGTGTTGTGTTTGTGTTGTGTTTGTGCTGTGTTTGTGCTGTGTGTGCTATGTGTGTGCTGTGTGTGTGCTGTGTGGGCTGTGTGTGCTGTGTGTGCTGTGTGTGCTGTGTGTGCTGTGTGTGCTGTGTGTGCTGTGTGTGCTGTGTGTGCTGTGTGTGCTGTGTGTGCTGTGTGTGCTGTGTGTGCTGTGTGTGCTGTGTGTGCTGTGTGTGCTGTGTGTGCTGTGTGTGCTGTGTGTGCTGTGTGTGCTGTGTGTGCTGTGTGTGCTGTGTGTGCTGTGTGTGCTGTGTGTGCTGTGTGTGCTGTGTGTGCTGTGTGTGCTGTGTGTGCTGTGTGTGCTGTGTGTGCTGTGTGTGCTGTGTGTGCTGTGTGTGCTGTGTGTGCTGTGTGTGCTGTGTGTGCTGTGTGTGTTGTGTTTGTGGTGTGTGTGTGCTGTGTGAGTGTCTGTGGGGAAGCGTATCGGTGAGGCCGAGCGGCTCCTTGCTGGAGGCGCTTCTGGAAGGTTGCGGCACCTTACCAACAGCCATTGTAATCAGAACCATCCCAAGCTTCCTTTGAAAATGATGGGCATGGAAAACTGCTACAGCAAGTTCACACAGTTGTGTTCTCTTTTAAGTACAGAAAACAAGACTTGGAAGTTCTGTAACAAACCCAGCTGCACTGCAAACAGCGCACAAACTGATCCAAACAGAACGGTCAGAGCTCAGCACAGAGCTAAGTCAGGTCACGGGCAGTTAAAACCAAGCTCTTGTGAAATATCGGCTGATTACTTGCTCCTAACATACACTGGCTCTGTCTGGATCAATAGGATGACTGAACCCTGGTGATTTCTTTGAACAGATGCAACCTGTCCACCAGCAGAGATTCTGCAGGGCTGGAAGTCGCAGCGTGGCTGAGCTGGTCGTGCCAGCTCTTCTGCTAAACCTTGGGATCAGTTTGCCCTGGGAATGGCACATTGGAAGTCAGGAATCCTCTGCCTGTCTACTGAATTCTGGCCCTATCATAGCGCAGCAGTAGCCATGGATCATCCCCTGCTTTGGAATTTTATGCCTAAGTGCAAAATTGCCGAGCAATTTACAAATATTTCAGCTTGTCATTCTCCTTCCCTGGACTGGTTTCCAAGCTGTCAGGCCAGATGGTCTCCTCTAAATCAACAGCTACAGCAAGTGGGGCTGGGAGCCTGCAATGATTTCTGACTGTTGACAATCTAAGAGAATTATATACTACTTCACTAAATCAGTGCAGATTATAACCTGCCAAGGAAATTACTTTTCAAAATTATTTATATTGAACACGATTCTGATAAAACATTTTCACCCTTTATGCTGCTTATTTATGCTGCCTGATTATCTGGGTCTTCATGACCAGAGCAAAAACAAACCTAAAATCCAGAACAAAATCAGTATTAACAATATTTCACAATTCACCAGAGCTTGCTGGGACATTCCAGTGCCAGGGGTATCTGACTCACTTGGAAACTTTATCTTCCCCTTGTGCTACAGCTTACAAGTCACAGATAGTGGGTACAGACAGGCTCCAGGAGGAATCCTCCTCCTGACACACCAAGGGAAGTGTCAGGAGCTCCTGGAGGGAGAAACTGCTCAGGCCACAACAGAATGATGAAATCAATCCACTTTTGAAGGATAAGAAGTTGGCCCATGATACTCCTGCACGTGAACTATGCTGAATTTCAGCCCACCTGACTGTATAACAGGCAATTTTTCCTAATTGCATAAATTGGGTAATAAATCAAAGCCTTGACCTGCCAAGGTGCTAAGGACAGGCTACTACATATGAGGTACTCTTCATTTAGTGAAACTTGGCAAAAGATCAGCAGGATTTTTCCCTCAGTTAAGAAGTTTTGCGCTAAGCAATTTGACAGCTTCTACTCTTAAGTTTTATTAGGAGAGTTATTCTGCTTCTGTACTTAAAAGTTTTATCCCTGGGTTATCTAGACCAAGTAAAATCACTTACATAACAACTTGTGCTTGTCATATCTGTAAGCTGAATTTCTGAGATAACAGCTTTACTCATTTCTTTCCAACTGTGAAGAATCTCTGCAGTCTGTAATTCTGGTAAGAGGTTTAGAATGGATGCCTTCTACAGAACCAATCTCTCCCCCACCCTCCCACAAACCCACTCCAGTCCTATTGAAATAGACTCTAAGAAATGCAAATTGTTAAAATAAGAATTCCATAGTGACTGCATTAGGTGGAGGGAAGACACCCAGCACCTGAAGACAATTAAATGTTCCCGTAACTACTTTTAATAGCAGGAAATCTCCAGAAGCTGAGGAGCTGGAATATTCCCTTTATATCACAGTGCAAACAGAACCAGTCCTCAGACATGACTGACTTGGACTCTGAAACACCCTGATATTTTCCCCTGTCAATCACTGTCTGGTCACTCTCTGTGTAATCAGAGGGATCTGTCCCTCCAGTGGAGACTTTAATGCCTCCATGGGTCAGGAAAATCTGCATCCTTCCCATTTTAGAGTGAATGCAAAAGGACTGAAATGCTTTATCCAGCATCTAATCCCAGATCTGGTAAGACTCTCAATAAAGCACAGTTGGCATTAAACTGGCTTCCAGATCCTAAGTACTCCCATGACTTTAATTGAATGCAAAATAGCTGAGAAACAACAAAATATTCTTACATTAAATTTCCTGGCTGAACCAACCCAACAGGCACCTAATTTTAGACACATATACCTCCCCAAATGTTTAGTGTGCAAACTCCACAAGAGGAAACTGGGGGTTTGCTACTCCCTAGGGGCTTCACAGCTCTCCCAAAGAACAGGAACAACACAGGGAACCTGGTAGGAGTGGGAAGGGGTGTGGATAGCTAGCTCGGGCTAGTGTTGAAGAGTCTGGGATAGCAGGATGCCCAAGCCTGATTTGCAGAGCTCAGAGGGCTGTCAGGATGTGCCCCTGCAGTGCCAAGGCCAGAGGCAGCCAGGGCAGCTCACCTGCTGCACACCTCCACACTGTCCTGGTACAGCCGCTCGTACAGGCACATCCTCAGGTCCACACTGGGCTGTGGCACCCAGATGGGCACATCCTCAGAAACTCCAATGGCACTGAAGCTCAGCTGGCAGGGAAGCAATGGCAGGGGATTAGTTCTGTTAGTCTTAGATTTTTACTGATTTACAGCAAGAATTTCGGCTATAAATACAGCAGAGTAAAATATTTTATTATTCATATTGCAACAGCTTCGTTAATGAGGCAGACACAGGAAAATCATTTGCAAAGTAAACCCAAGATGTTACAGTGCCCCAGCAGAAAAACACAATTATACTTTGGGTTGAATTATTTGACAGGGAACATGAAAGAAGAGCATCTGCCCATGATACTGAAAAGAAGTATTTAAAGTGCCTTTAGCTGAAGTGAATGGGCCCCAGTCCAGGCTCCCCTGGGGCTGCAGCTCGTTCAGCCAGCACAGAACTGCAGGGAAGGCAGCACAGGGCTGTGCTCCCTGCAGTGACCCAGCTCTGGCATCAGGGCCCACAGAGCTCAGCCCTGCAAAGCTGATCCTGCAGGAGAAGGTGCCCATGGGAGCCTCAGCAGGCGTCTGCAGCTCCTTCTGCAGCCCAAGGGACAGCCAAGACTGGCTGCTGAGCTTCTGGGAAGTTTGTCTTTATTTTTTGGCAAGCTTCTGTGAACTGTTCCAAGCAGAATTTGGCTTCCAATAAAATTTAGAATCACAATATGCCAAAGTGGTAACTACAGTTGCCATCTCTTCCAGCTTTCACACATCAGCTTCACTACTGCCTGCTAAATAATTCCAATTCTGGTAGATCAGAAAGAAAATAAACTATGTGGGTTGGAAATAAGGGAGAATACTTCCACATTTGTTTCCAGGACATGAGATGTTTCCCAATATAATGTCTGATAAAATGGGAATATCAGGATTATTTGCGCAGAAACTGAGAACGAGCAGGTTTAATAAATATCCTGCATCAGAAGGAAGAGCTATGGCTTAGAAAGTTACCTCCCATCAAACTACCTAATACATAATTCTTGAGAAAAGCACAAATGAGAAGATTTAAAACTATTTTACATAAGTTTTGAAGCAGGTCACTCACTGGTTTGCAGTCTGGGTTGTCAAACACGATCACAAACTCTGCCCTCACATCCCCAGGGACAGCTGGGACAAACAGGACTGGGATTTTCACTGAGCTGAAGGGGCCAATCTCACCCTCAGTCACCTGAACAACAACAGGGAAACTCTAGAAATTGCATCGAAAAAAAGAGGCTGTACAAACTCACTATACACACACTAATACACCTGGTTTGTAACTAAATTGAACTCCCTGTGCACAGGAAAAATCAGAATCAGAACATTAATATGTCTCAAGCCTGACATTTCCCAGACATTCTTCCTGCTCCTCCTTGTGTGTTGTCACCAGACTTTGTTTAACCACAGAACCACATAGCAGAAAAAAAGAGTTAAATTGTGGGAAATGTGAATGTACACAGAACCTTTTGTCTCTATAGATCAAAAGAAAGGGGAAAAGTATCCTGTGATTTCATTTTAAGAATAAACTGTGATACAGTGATGTCCAGTGGGCTTGGAATGTACTTAAGCATTTCTCACCACAGCAATTTATTTGATGTAGGCTCAGCCTAGTGAAATCTTGTCTGGATCTCAGAGCATTCATTACCTTTCCAAGCATAATTTCAATTGGTATTTCTTTGGGAGAAAGTTCCACTAAATTATCTGCATTATCTGTGTCCAGATCTGATCTGGTATTTAATTCTCCTTGACCAAGTTGTTCTGTGGAAAGAAACAAACAAAACAAAACAAAATGCCAGACATATCCATCAAAAAAATATCCAACAAGGCACAAGTACATTAAATTGAGTCAATATTGGAAATCCAGGCATGTATAGCAGTAATGGGAAAATTGGAATGTCTGGAAGGAAATATTTTTTGGCCATCCAGCTGTAGTCTAGTTTGGAATTCTACCTGAGGCAGCTGCACCTTCCACTGTTGAGTAACAACATTAAAGGTTCAGTGGGATAAGGTCTGCACTGGAGATTGGTACATCCAAAACGCAGACTCAGCTGGAAGCAGGGACAGCCTTCAAGAGCAATGTCAGTGGGATAATGCAGCCAGAAGGACCTGCAAAAACCACCCACCACCCTTCCATGGAAATTCCAGCTTCCTGAAATTGGAATGATCCATACTGGGAAGAAATGTTAAAGAATATAGATAAGAAGTAAATTAAGAAAATCTTTCTTCTACAAGCCTGAATTTTATTAAGCACATAGTAAACATTAGGAATGAGATGGAAAATGTCTGTGTCCTTGTTCCTAGAATTACAGACTATAAAAATAAACCTGTCATGAGGATTGCTATTCTGAGAAGTGGGGATTCAGTTGCTGAGACAAGGATGATGTTAACAATTTTGCAATTTCTGAAGCTGGTTGGGTTCTGTGTTCTTCTGAGACTGAAATGTTGATCACTAATGAGCAGTGAGGTTCTCTACTGCTTTTGATATAATGGTGTCAGGACATTATTTTTAGTCATGTTCTCTGAAGCAGCATACAAAGAAATGTAACATTACTCCTGGAGTGATGAGCTACTTAATTTACTGACTAACTTTGCAAACTGAATTGCTCAGTTCTTTACAGGAGACTACAGCTAGATAAAGCTTGGCCTGGGGAAGTGCAGGGTCATGTTCCAGAGCATCACCTCACCCATGGCATTGCTGCTCTCAGGCTCCTGGGCTCCACAGGGAGTCACTCCCTCACTGGGCTCAGCACAAGTCTGCTCCTTGTTTGGATCCCCAGCTGCCACAGGACTTGTGCTGCCTTCCTCCTCAGGGTCACAGGCACTGGGATGTTCAGTGACCTGTTAGGAAATACAGAGGATTTTCTCCCATGGCTGTTCCTCTGCCTTGCAGCAGCCCCAGTTCTATCCAGCTAAAGTTTTATAAAAATCAGACTTGTGTTTTCTTGCACCAGTTCCATGTTATAAATGGAGCAAGGTGCTGCACTTTCCAAGAACTGCACATTCTACCAGACCTTTATCAATGAGCAGACTGAATTTTTGCTGGCTGCCCCAAACAGGTAAATAATGTTACAGGAGTAATACAGTGTAGTGCCAGTTACTTTACAATTAACAGAACCAGCATTTTTTTAGTGGAAACTCAGGCAGTTCTATGTCAAAACTAAGTCTGCTGAAACCAGCCCTCTCTTTATCACAACTCTCATTTTATTGCTAGTTTTGCAGCAGTTCACATGTTTCTGACTTCCAGGAGTTGAGACTTCTAATGACTCTGTCAGAATCTCCTCTTTAACTGAAGTAGTTTATCCTAATTGTCATGAATGTGGAGAAAATAAGAATCATGGCATAAATTACAAAGTACTTTAAAAATCAGCATTGTTGGCTTCCCCACTCCTCACAAAATAGTTGTTTTTAATTTTATCTTCTAATATTTGGGTCTAACAGGTTATATTTATACCAACCCAAATCTCTAAAGGTTGGACCAAAGAATCTTTCCAAGTCCTTTCTGACCTGAGCTGCTCTGTGACTCTGCACAACTCCACCCCAATTCCCAAAGCAGAACATTTCTATTCCTTTAAGGCAGTGCTTTTGAACCCACCACTCTTGCAGGAGCAGCTTTTACTGTTGCTCTGAGGGTACTTGTGGCACCTGCTGACGTCTGAACTTTGAATCTGGTTCCCAAAGCCCCGCTGTTTGTCAGGCTGATGGTCTGTGAAATTGTCTCTCCCACCACAAGGCTGCCAAAGTCAATGAGCTCTTTATCCAGAGCCAGCTGTGAGAAGATAAACCATTAATTACCACTGGCCTACATAGCACTAATGTCAATTAAATGAGCATCCGCTTTTTATAACAATAATTATACTATCCATGTGCTAAAGAAGTCCCTTACAATGCAGGTCTTGACAGTACATTTCAGTGGAACAGAAAAAGAACCTGTCTGGGCCATAAACATGACTGCTCCTTCCAGCCCTTCATTTATCTAGGAAACAAAACAGAAAAAAAAAACCAACCTAAGTAATTTCAGAAGATTTAGCCTATGTAGTCTGATGAAAAATATTTTCACCATCTTAAAATATATCTTTACTGATTCTAGGTTTCCACTTTAAAACAGTTGTTGTGACAGCTTAGTTAACTTTAGCTGGGCAAGATTATAAATATTTGGAAACTTGCTCTCATTTGGAGGCATTTATCCAAACATGCCCTCAGAATTTGCCTTATGACAATTTATCAGAGCTTGAACATGCACACAGCTGTCCATGTACAACAGTAGCTTTTCTAAAACTGTAGTTTGTTTCCTTGTTAACAGTTAAGAAATTCAATTATGATGTTTTTAATCAGACTAGTGGACTATACTAGGATTCTCCTCACTGTACCTACCATGTACTTACCATTGGCTTAAATGTTACCAGGAATTCACAGGACATCCCAGAAGACATTTTGCCAGGTGGGTCAAAACTATGGAGATAATTGACATAAAACTCCAAATTAAAGCTGTGGATGGAACACCTAGCTCCTGCTCTGGTACCAATGGCAGGTTTTTTTCCCCCTCACTTGGACTAATTATCAGCAAAGCCAGAATGAGTGAGAGATTAATGAAAGGCTACAGAACCCTGCTGCAACTGGGAAACAACAAAGGCTGATTCTGTATTAAGGTTTTATTCAGAAAGACTTGAAGTGCTTTTAAAAGGCAAGACAGGGACTGTAGACAAGGAGGTGAAGCTGAAATTAGCAAGACCAGGTTGAACTGCCCAGTCAGACAATTAGGAAGCAACCTCTCCAATTATCCATTTTCATGTTGCTCTGTAACATCTCCCCTGTCCAAACACAAAATGAAGAGAAAAACCCAAGGAGGGAGCTGCAATCCTCTGCAAGGAGCAACTTCACAGAGGTGAAACAACTTGTTTATTCACTGGGTTGTGATTAAACTGTCCCACAGGTGGCTTCTCCAGGTCAGCCATATGGGCTGAAATCTGAACGTTTTCTGTAAGCCAAAGGAATTCACTTCCATGTCTCCTATTTTCCATAAACCTCACTTACACACAGGAGCTTTAGCATTTTTTCAGTTTTAGGCTAGACTACAATAATTTTTTTGTTTGTTTCACAGAATTCCAGGTAAATAAATTCTTCTCATGACTTCATTATTCAGACAAATACTACTTTTCACGACTTGTGTTTTATATATTTAAAGGATCAGTCTAGCTCCAGAGACAGCTGGTGTCTGAATTCTTAAAAAAAAATTTTGTGGATACCTCCTTTTATTTATTTATAAACAGTGAGATAAAATTATCAATATCATTAAACTGAGATTAATTTGCAATCTCCCAACTAGACACAGTGCTTCATTACATAACCTGGCAGTAAGATTACAGGAACAGATTGATAGGAAAAACCACAGGATTGCAATTTAAGTGCTCTTTGCTCCAATATTGATTTCCTTTATTTCATCTGCTTTTTTCCTTTCCTTTTCTGTCCAATTAAACAGTGTTTATCTCAACTTACAAGTTTGACTTTTTTCCCCCTCAGTTCTCTCCACCATCCCACTGAGGAGGGAGTGAGGAGCTGCTCTGTGGAGTTTTTCTGCCTGCAAGGTTAACCCACAACAAGCAGGAATTTCAATTGCTGCAGAATTGGGTTCCAGATCCTGTTGTGGTACAAAGGTAAAACAAGTCTGCAATTAATTTACTTACTGAACACTGATGAAGTCTTTAAGCCATTCACTGATTCCCACCAGCCTGCAGTAATTAACACTGTAGGATGCATTTGTCAAAACGATCTTCTTTTTGTAGATTTGACCAACATCAAAATCCTTGGAATGCCAAACATAGCAGATGTATGTCAGAGACATGATGTCATGTTCAGGGTCTAAGTGAGTTATTAACAGTTTTGTTAACTAACTGAAATTTAACTGTATTGGAGTCACCACTTCTTTAAGGACATTATTTTACAGTAATAATGTATTTACAAACAAAACACAAGTACCAGTCATGTGGCCCTTTAAAAAACACACAACACAGCCCAACAAGAGGTTTCATCATCTGCTCACCTTTCTCACAGTATTTAAACTCCCCTAAGTAAAGGAAGTATTTTATATTTTACATAGTAAAACTAACTAGTTTATTTAATTTATCCCTTAACTAAGAGATTATTAGAGAAAAAGGCAGGAGCTGTTTCAAATTTCACTACAGACCTATTAAAGGCTGCAGATGAATTTTGATTAAGACATTGGGATACATCTCCAGTGGATCCATTTCTACAATTCCATGAGGAATGGCCACTGACCTTGAAATGAATGCAGCTGGGTTTGCTGCGGAAAGCACAGCCCTTATGTTCCCAACCAGGCACAATTTGCTTGTGAAGAATTCCAGTTTGGAGTTCCTCCATTTTTTTCTCAGCCCTTTCTTTCCTCATTGCCCTTATAGCCACCCATGTTGGATCTTCTGCTTTGGGTACCTGAAAAGGAACATGCAGAAAAAACACCAAGGCTGTGTGTGATCACAGAATCTGCAGCTCCAGGAGAAAAATCTTCAAAAGGAATCTTCCAGCATCTGGCCAGCCTTTGTCTGGCTCTCTCCAGTCAAACTCAGCCTCCCAACCTCAACATGAAGAGTTTTATGGATTCTCAGCTGTCTGTTCTGCAGTTTATCATCACCCAACACTACAACATCATGTTTTTCATGGCAGAATTAGCTTTTCTGCACTTTAAGGGATTTTTCCCCCTCAACTTAATAAACATTGAGGAAAAAATCAGCTGACTTCACTGGAATGTTTCAGTCATGGTCCAGTGCTTCTCCATGCAAGTATAGGAATATGTACTGATGTGATTTCTTTTTGATCGATTCTGAATTTTTTTTAAACTCAAACAATTAAACATAATGTGATTTATGTCTTTACAGATCTCTGAACTAAACCTGAAGTGTTGTTTTCTCTTTGAGAGAACAAACTCTTCCAGAACAGTCAACAACTGATGATATTACCACATCTGAATTTCTGCATCTATGTAATAACATAATGCCTGAATTTTAACTGCAAAATACACAGTTATTGGTTTCAAGCAAGGTTCTTTTCTATTTCTAACAAGATATATCACAATATTTACCTTGTGCAAGTCATATTCCCGACTCCAAAGTCCTGGGAACTCTGGAACCAGGAGGGTCTTGTCTCTCTCTGTGTCTTCATCACCACTTTCCCAGAGCACATCCTGGGCTCGGTTCTCAGAACTCTCTCCTTGGGGAGCAGCTCCTTCCCCAGCCAAGGAACAAACTGATGGAGAGCGCCATGACTTGGGTGAAAGAACACAAGTTTTGAAGATACAGTTAAAAATTATTGAGAGAACAGTTATTTCAACAGTTACCAGTTTCTGAGGAGATCTTTTAACACAAAAATGAGAGGTCTTTGGCTTTTTAGCCACTTGGCCTTTGGCTTGGAGGCCAAAGATGCCAACTTAGGTCAATCCCCTCTTAAATCACTGAATACAGACAAAGTCCTATGTTAAAAGTTACAATAATTCCTTCAAGAAAAGGGAAAGGGACAGACATTAAGAGATCTGATGGGGAAATTACTCTCCACTTATTCTCTACTGTCTCATGTTTGGTTGCAGCCTGTGCTATTTTTAAACAGAATTCAATGACCTGCACCTTTAGCAAAACAAACCAAAATATAAAGAGAGTTAATTCCTAGGCCTTTGATTACCTGTGGTATTTCTCCATCTCCATGTTTGCAGGTCTCCTCATTTTGCCAGGCTTCCCCTCTCTGCAGTAAAGGACCCCCAAGCTTACCATGAGCCTTAACTGCCTTAGTAGGGAACTGACTTTTTTTCTGCTTGTCAATAGAAGCTTTTTCTTGCAAAATTCGAGACACAATCTCCATTTTTCTTGACTTCTGCAGTTCTCTAAAAGCTCTGTAATTCAAAGTTGTGAGAAATATTAATCCAACCATGGTTGTTTACCAATAATATTAACTACAACCCAGTTCCCTTGGAGCCTTTAAGCTAAATAGCAAGTCTTTAAGTTGGGTTCAGTGGTAATTTGTGCCAAGACACCAAGTGATTCAGAGGCTGTTTATACATTTTTGCAGACTAAATATACTCAGTTACTGTGTTTTAAAAGGCTGATACAGACTTTCAGAGTGTTCAGGGGAGGAAGAAGGACAGTTACTTCAGGTTTCCAGTTTAGGGTCACTGAAGGAGGAGGAGTTGATCGTGGAACACCCATGGAGCTCTGATGCTCTGAACACCCCTAAGGCAGGAGTTCAGGGCACCAAGAACAGACTGCAAGTGTCACACACAGACTGCGAGGGGAAGCTCACTCCCTCCAGGCACCATCAGAGATGTTCTGCCTTCAGGATTTGACTGAGCTCTAGTACATTCCTGCATGAACACCAGGGAGCAGGCAGAGTTTGATATGGATATGATACTCACTCTTCCTTTTTTTCATGTTCTTGCTGTTGTTTATGGAGAAAAAATTCCCTGATAACATTGCCTCCTTCTGCTAGGATGGCCTCCCTCATTTTCATCTCCTCCTTCTTTGCCTCCAAGGCCTTTTCTTTGTTTAAAATCTGGAGAGTTTGGAGCCTTTCCTATGAAAGTCACACAAACCAGTTACATATTTGATTCACATATTAAAGAATATAAAACAGAGAACCTAATGCTGGTCCCCTTATTCAAGTACACATTTGTGGTGGATGTCTCTGAAACAGAAGGTATTGTCTTCAATATTCTCTGTAGTTATGGGGTGCTGAGATGCAGAAAGCTCTGATTAGGTCCACTAATCTACTTCTCCACCCTTCCAGCCTGCCCCTGGAATGCTGCTCGGTGTAGGAATGTGAAAAGATAACACTTCTAAACAAACCAGATTAAATTAAGATCATTCCCTCAGATTCTACAGAACATAAATAGAAGAGCAAAGCAGCATAACTTAAAGATTCCTAATTTATACTATTTAAATTCTCAAATAACTGTTTTTCTTCCATATGTTTTCTCCATGTGGAATATTTCTGCATTGGGATCCAAATAACTGGAAATCCTTCTGGCTAAACTTCCAGAGACCTTATTTTAGTATGCATTATTTCCCAGAGAGTTCCCCTCCCAGAACAACTCAACTGTTGACAGAATAAACTGCCTCAGCAGAAGTGTCAAAACCTGCCCACACAGATCTCATCCATCCCTCCAGCAGTTAAACTCTCTGCAGTTTCAAAGGGTTTGGTCAGTGATCTGATCAAAATTCCCCACACAGCTCTGCAAGGCAAACTGAACTGACTTGCATTAGAACCCAGCAGTCTCCCAAGTCAGTGACTTCATTCCCAGCCCAGCCCAGCCCAGCAGCAGTACCCTGTTGGAAGTGATGCTGGTTTTCAGGGAAAGCACAGCTTGTATCCTTCTCTCCATATGCTCCTGAGCTTTCACTTCTTCCTTTGCATTTTTTTCATGAATTCTGTAAGCAAAGTAAAATCCTTCAGACTCTCATCCTGGAAAGCTCTTAGTATTAGAATGTCTGAGCTGACAAGGAATGATTGCCAACGTCCCCAGGCACTACTGCTGTAAACCCCTGTTTGGTGGGCACTGCTGTGGGCACAGGGGAACAGCTGGAGACTCCTCCAAACACAGCACTGCTCCAGCTCCAAGTGCCAAGGTTTTCAAATATTTTGCTCAACAAGTTTAATTTTTTAAAATTTTGGATATGAAGAATGTGTTTCATGTTATGACATATGACTGGCTGCTAAAATGAAGAATTCAGGTGTTGCTCATATAAGCAATATCTAAACCTTATGTACTAAACTTTTACAAGCCAAGCATATGTACCTACACTAAAAATAAACCCTAAAAACTCGACAAGTTGGAAATGTGTAGGCAGGAATCAAACCTGAGAATATTCCAGCTAATATTATGGGAAACCATGAAGAAAATTAAGATTCATATGTTTGATACATTTGTCAAGAAAAAAAAATCTATTTGATTTTGTTTTTCTTAATTATGATCAGTTTGTATACACCAGCTAATAAAAACAAACCAGCACAGAAACAGTACAATTACTTCCATCATTTTACAATCAAGTCCTAATATTTATATTTTAGGATATATTTGCATATATGTAAAAATAACAAATGTTCAGTTTCTTCAGCAGCAAAATACTTCAACACCAGAGTAATAACATAAACATAAACCTATGAAAGAACATTTATTCTAAAGTCAACCAGGATCACAAAGAAATGGCCCATCAACCCATTGACCTGACAGCAAGATGCATTTTTGCCACATTTCTGAGGGGACACAGAATGGCACAGGGCAGGTTTCAAACCTGGATTTTAGTTATACTTCAGTTAATGACACACACATCTATAAAATGCTTCAAATCATTATTAATGCCTCCAAGTGGTCAGAGCCCTCATGATAAAGACCATCCCTTCAGCTCCAAGGAATGTGGAGGCCATGCTAAGACACTGAGAGGATTTTCTTCTTTCCATGTAATTTTGTGCCCTGTAAGATCTCAATTACTGCTTCACCACATTGTACCTGGCATGAGATTTCCAGGTGAGACAGAAGACAAACTTTGCAGAAATATCATTATTTCTCAAAAACTGGAGGATAAAGTCTTGCCCAGCAGGGGATGTACAACAGGAAAGGAGTGAAGCCCCACCTTGCCATGCTCTGCCTCAGGAAGCAGACTGCTTTCTCATGGTTCCTTTTGGCATCCTCGAGGAGTTTTTTATTTCTTTCTTCACATTCTCTCTGGGCTTCCTCCTCTCTTCTGCAAAACACAGACAAACCAACAGTTTCAGCAGGACTAAGGAAAGCTTGATTCCAACACAATGAGACCTTAGGATGGGGTTGGGAAATTTATTAATATGTGCTGAAATTAGGACATTTGTCTGCTCCCCACATTCCCCATATTATAGACAAAGTGATAAACTTCACAAAAGCCACAAAATGACACACTTCTGCTCTGCTCTTGGTGTGCTTTTTGGTGTCTGCTTTTGCTCCAGGAAATCTCAATGGACTTCACCACAAATCCACAAGGTCCTGGAGTGCAACAGCATTGCAGACACATGAAGTTAGCCTGACCCAATAAACCTCATTTCTTATGACAAAACCCCCTGCATTTGTAGTTTTTTCATTAACAAGTTTATTCCCATAGATCAGAAATCTTTACCTGCATAACTGCAAGGCCGTGGCCAATTCTTATTTTAATTCCATTTCCTCATCAAATATTCCTGAAGCACACCCAGCCAAGACACACAGTAGCACCAGTATTTGAACTAGCTAATCTCAGCACCTGCAGCAGTGAATTGGCTGAAAATAAAACAAGAAAGGCAGGAGGCTCTGACTTAGAAGTTCTTACTTCTCTTGGGTCCGATGCGTTCCTTCTGCTTGCAGGGCTGTTATTTTTTCCTTCCAAATTCTCACTTTTCTCTCCTCCTGGTATTGCATCTGTAGCTCCTCCTCATCTTTTTGAAGCTGTTCTCGTAAGATGTCGTATTTTCCCTGCTTGGTTTTTATCTGCCACATGTCAACCCTTTAAAACAAAGTGTGAGTTGTTTTCACTGGAATCCTGATATTCTTTCACTTTAAGGTGACTGATTGAGTAGGGAAGGCTCTATGGGGAAAATAAACATATAACCATGTTTTTTTTATTTTTTCAAAACATGTTTTGAATCAAACCCTTTTACTGACACATGTGTTCCAGACTAAGGCTCATATCTAATAGCATATCCCTTTCAAAGACATCAAAAATATTGGTCAAATAAAGGTAAAAAAAATAAATCCCAGTTTTGTGTTTCTCCCATTTACCTACAAGAAAATACAAAAACCAAGAAAAATTTTTAAAATAGCTTTTCCTTCAACAGGAAATAACTTCAGGGACAGGCCATAGCTTTATTCTTCCATACTTTGCGGAAGGAACTAGATATGATAGAGCTGAGTACATTAATATGTTCTGTTTATTGATAATCACACAATAAACAAGTCAAGCATTTTAAAGCTATTACACAACACTGCAGCAGAACACACTGTATCCTCGTTAACCACTTGGCTAATCACAGCTAGAAGCTCATGCCTGTGTTCTTCCTTTGATGTACTGTGATGTACCTGTGGTACCAAAATATAAACACACTCACCTGTTGCCTCCTGCAAAAGACAGTTTTACTCTGTCTGATATAAAGAAGTAATTAATTATGTGTGAACAATCAATTACAAGCAGCAATATTAGCTTGGCATAAAAATACACAGTACTGCTACAATGTCTCCATCATGCTCATTTTCTATCCTTTCCTTTATGCCCTATAAAAACACGGAGAGGCATAAATTACAAGTATTTATGCTCATGCACAGACAGATTTACTTTAGGCCAGCTTATTTAACATTTCAAATGAGACCTGTTTAGGTTACAATTTATGCATCTCTCAAAATAATATCAAAACTTTATTTACATGTGCACAACTAACTTGGGGACTGAGGCACAGCACCCAGCTTTGTAAGGAATGAACCATGCAGGCTAAAAGTTGCTCTCAAATGATGTAGCTCAGTATTTACAACCAATTTCACTCTTGATTAACTTTTGAATCCATCCAACAGCATATGAAGAATGTAATAAAGATTGATTTCTTTCACACTTTCTTCATTCCCTCACTTACAAGTGTTGTTTTAGTGTCAGAGCAAGTGTTAGCTCCAGCTCCTTCTCCCTCTCCAGCTCAGTGCACAATCGGCTGCTCATGGCCTGCAGGCGGGACACGGCTGTGCTGGCAATGTTGGAGAGACACAATCAGAAAGAAATGTGAACACAGACCCCCTTGCAAGATCAGCAAGAATAAAGCACAGCTCTAAGGTTGAGATTTATTCATTAGAATCCTAGCAATTTATGCAGCCTCTTGTTTAACCTTCTAGTGTCCATTCTTGAGGCAGAGCTTTCTTTAAGCTCTTACACACCGGTTGAAAGGAACAGATGAGAATTTCAAAAGCACTGACCAGTAACTTAATGCAACTATTCATTTCTCAAACTGATAAAAGTAGTATTATTCATGAAGATAAGCGTAGGTGAACCTAGAGAACCTAGACCAATTTTGCTTTTAAAATGGTATTACAATATTCCATACACTTAGCCTACAGCTGCAGCATTCCCACACAGTTATTTTACTTCTCTCCCCAGGAAGACCAGCAGACAGTGTACTACAGGATCCACAGACAGTAGCCTGACTATACTCAACACAAACTCCCATCCTCTAAATGGAAATTGGATCCTCTACCTGCAGCTACTGCTCTAAATTCAACATTTCTGTATTGGCACTGGTAGTGCTAATGGCAGCCAGGATTTGCATTACTGGAAAAACACAAAGAATTTGAACTCCATAAGCCAGAAATCTATCAAGTCTTCTCACTCCACTAGTCACTTGCTAAATGTAAGAGATTGGGAGAATTGCTATTTTTTCCATATCTAGACCTCTCCATGTGACCCATCATAAGGATAAACACTACTGCTTTTCTGTCTTTGCTGGGATTTGTTACTGTCTCTGAGATCCCACTTGCATCACCTCAGGAGGCTCATTTGCATCAGCTCATCAGTTTTATTTAAGCAGTTCTCCCATTCTGGTGGTTAACCTGCCTTTTCCTCTCTCATTCATTGCAGCACTAACCTGGAGATTAACACAGGTTAGAAATGCAGCTGCGAAGTTTGTTCACAAGCCTCTGGCTCCTGGTACACAAGCCACCCACTGCTTTCTATTTAAACCAAATGTGAAGAGTACAGTAAATTGCCTCCCACTTGATAGCACAAGTGTTTCAGAGCAGCTCCTGTATGCAGAGCTACTCCTGAAAGGCATTCCTGCATTCCAGAACAACACAAGAAAGGAATGGCGCATGTATGCGTGCATTTATAAAAATATATACATACACATACATATAAATCCTCACTGAGTAATCACCAGAAGCAAAGCCATGACCTCCAGGAGTGCCACAGCTCCTTGATTCATCAGACTGAATAGAAGATTGAGACCCTGACAGACATAATTGACAGCAGTGGGCTAGGCTGATTTAATACCTGTTGTTATATTTTAAAATATATGCCTCTTTCCTACCCATTTCCAAGTTTCCACCTCTTTCTGCTCTTATCTCATTAATTGCACACAGATGAACATAGTGGATGCCTGTAATCCTTGGTATCCAGAAATACTCTCTACCTACACATTGCCAGCCTCCTCCTCTCTCTCTATTTCCATGTCTACATGATCCAGCTGCTTTGCCAGCATCTTGCTCTGCAGCCGACAGGCACTCAGTGTGTCACTGCAAGAAACAAACACATCATTTATATTTTGTAGGTTCTTTTTTCTCCCCAGTGAAACTCTTCTTCTTGGGGGCAAGATTCCCAGCCAGGATTCCTGTCAGATATATAGTTCTATAAACCCTAGTATTTATGACTGGAACAGTGTCTCAGTATGTGCTGGTGATTTGTGCTGATGGATTATGTTTGCTTAAACACTAACCTGGTTTTTTGGACTGCCAGTTCCTTTTCCCTGACTATGTCATCGAGCAATTGGAGGTTTCTCTGTGAGGCTGATATGCAAATTCTGTCTGCAGACTTCAGAGGCTGAATGTGACCAATGTTGCTCAAACAGTGTTCTGAACTTTGCCTTTGAATTGGAACACAAAACCAACAGAGAAACATAATGAGAAATTGTAATTATCTGAAGTTTGTCTGACATCCTTACATCCTTGCTTTCTGTTTTATTCTAGCAGAACGGTTACAAATAGGACCATTATAAATAAGGGAAAACATGAATACAAACAGCACAGGAAGTTTGCATGCATGGACTTAAGCCAGGTTTTTCAGACTTGGATATCTAATGTTGAACATTTATACCCTCATTTAAGGCACTAATGATGTGTCTTTGTTTTAAAATGCCTGTGGCTCCTCTTGATCCCACCTAGGCTTTGCAATTTTAGTGTTCTTGAACAACAGTTTACAATTTTAACAGGAACATTTTAAACTAGTTTAAGACATGTCATATACAGCTGGTCACTCAATACCACAGAAGAAATTCCTTTTTGAACTGGAACAAGGTATTTACGTGCTAGAATCAGACTGCTCTCCAACATCTTCAGAAGTGTCCTTGTTTTCCATCTTGCCACCATCAGCCACCTCTTCTTCCAGCTGATATTCTAGCAGATATTGAAACAACAGCTTAATAAAGAGACTTTGAATTTTAAAATGCAAGGCTTTCTCTCCTTGCTGTCAAGTCACAGCAAGGAGAATCAGAGATGACATTTTATAGCATTACTGCAGCATACATTAAAAAATTCATAAGGCAAAACACACAGGACTATTGTACACCTGCAAATGAACAGAAGAATGGTCTCTGCCTTCATGTGAAAGTGTCACCTAGAATCTCATTTATGTAGGAAAACCCCAGAAAGAACAGGGAGGGGGATAAGGGAGGATAATGTATTGTCAGGTTCTGGCCAGTGATCTAAAATGTTTATCTTACATTAAGTTTACATTAATGTCAGCTTTTTGTGAGTTATCAAAACAATTAATTTTCACCTTCCCAGTGTTCTTCCACATCAGGGAGCTGACCAGCTGCATCTTCTTTTTCCTCTTCTTGTCTTTCTTCTTCTTCTTCCTCTTCTTCTTCTCTTTCTTTTTCCTCCTCTTCTTCTATTTCTTCTTCCTCTTTGTCTCTTTCTTTTTCCTCTTCTTCTTCTCCTTCTTTTTCCTCCTCTTCTCTTTCTTCTCCTTCCTCCTCTAGAAACACTAGAGGAGATATCTGCTGTTCTTCCTCACTATAAGCTATCTCATGATCTTCCATGCTGACAATTCTTTCCAAATGACCAGGCTGATAAAAAGAACATGTTTTACACATTGAATCTCCAACAACTTGTAGTAGTGGTGACTATCTCTGGAGGTGAATTCACAACATTCAGCACATACTTGCTGCATGTGGAATAACTGGATACAACCACACACTTCTGTGCTAGTTACATATTTTGAGTATCAGCTATAATCAATCTCTTAGCCAAAAGCAAGAACTCTGTTTTGTTTTGTTTTGTTTTGTTTTGTTTTGTTTTAATTTTAATAACAATCAGCTTAGATTGTTAAAACAAACCTTCTGAATGTATTTTATCCACTTACACAATGCTATCACCCCAAATGATTTGGGCACAACTCCAACAAACACTATTGTGTTTAGTATAGTGTATAGTGTTGTGGAGTTCTTCAGTGCAAAGCAAACTGTTCCCAAATGTTGTTACAATTTATTAGAATTCACAGAATTCTGCATGTCATATAGAATGAGTTATTTACCACATGGTTGAGCATTTCACATCTTACTCACAGAGACACTGGGACATATGATTAATTTTAACGAAGGTGGCTCAGCTCTGAGTGTGTTTATGTAAATCCTTCTGTAGAACTCAAGACCATCAACAAGAAGAGAATATCTATTTTCTCCAGTTAAGGAGCAGAGAAAACACATCCCAGGATTCGAAGTATGGAGCAATAAGAAAGTGATTGGAACCACCTTAAAACCACGCAGGATTCCTACGCTGGTTACACTGAGAAGGTCCACAAACATCAAACTAGTTACCAATGCAGCAGTGACCCCAACGCTTTCAGCCAAACCACTGCGTTCTGAGGTTGTGTGGCTCCAACTCCCAAATAACACAGTTTGGGGTAAATGAGGCCGAGATGCACAGCACGGCAGAAGGCCCGAGCCCTCCCACAGGACACCCCGGGCAGGTTCGGTGCTGCCGGCACTGTCCCCTCACTGCTCACCGCGGTCAGGCCCAGCCCGGCTCCTCACGGCCCCGGACTCGCCTCGCCGCGCCGGCCGCGCTGCCACGGCAACGGC
>VZTR01015511.1:571138-600649 GCA_013400775.1 Chaetops frenatus
CTGTGCCCTCGTGTCCGGTGTCCGAGGGCCGGGGTCTGAGGGCAGGGGTCCCGTGTCGGTCGGCCGGGTTCCTTGGGCAGGGTACGTGGGATTGTTCAGGTCACTGAGTTCCTGGGGTTTGAGCCATCTGAGCAGCTCACTGGGGTGTTTTCCTACTTGACGATTTTTCACATTGTTGATTCTCAGAAGGTAGATTAACATATGAACCACTGACAGGGCTCCTGCCCGAGTGAGCTCTTGACACGTTCTCTGAAATAACGATTTACACTTCAGAAATACAGCGGCGTTAACAATTCCATCGTATTAGTGTCAGTAATTACCCGGGTGGGAGCAGCCGTGCCCCCTGTGCTGCCTGTCTGGGTCATCTGGATCAGGTGATTTCAGGTAACGAAAGTCAAAGACATTCTCAGTGAACTTTCAGCTTGGTATTTATTTATAATACATTTATAAATTTTAAGTTGGTGGCATTATGATTAAAACCTGTTTTGTGAATTCAGACGACTTGCTGCAATGGGAAGTCCTGTGGTTTTGGGGCTGGAGCACACATGTTAGAATACTGAAGGTTTCCAAGTTTCAATCCAAAATGAAGCTGTCTTAAATGTCTTTTCAGAAGTAAGCCTGTACTATCTTGACAAAAGGATTTCACCACTAGTTACTAATTAAAGGTTATTACAGCAGAAATCGTGTACTGCTCATGCTGCCCATTTATTATGTCATGTTCTTAACAGTTCCTCTGGGTTCAGCAGCAACTGCAACTTTAGAGGTTCCGTATCAACTTCTGTAATTGTTATAAATATGCATAAAATCACTACATGAAAAGTCTTGAGATGATATTCCAATGATTTACATAGTGAATGTCTGTGTTCATAAAGTGAATCAGTTGGAATATTCTGTTCTTCAATGGAATCTCCTGGGCCTGTGTGTTAAATATCAAGTGTTCAGGTACCAGATTTAGGGTGCCCAGAGAAGTTGTGGCTGCCCCTGGATCCCTGGAAGTGTCCAAGGCCAGGTTGGACAGGGCTTGGAGCAAGCTGGGATACTGGAAGGTGTCCCTGCCCATGGCAGGAAAAGGAACAAGATGAGCTTTGAGTTGCCTTCCAAGCCAGGCCATTCTATGATTCTGTGATTTTAGCTCTAAATTGGTAATTAACTGGGTTTCCTTTCTGTTCTATTCCTTGTATTACCTTGACAAAGTCAAGGACCAGAGCAGCTGGATCCACAGCAGAGCAGATCCCTGTTCCCTCACTCTTGGCACTAGGCCTCAATGACATGCTAGAGAAACCCAACTATTCAAAGATTCACTGGGATTCAGTTATTAAAATACTGAGACATCCGCACCAAAATACACCCCGATCTGTACGCAGAGACAGATGCATTCTCAGATTTATTTAGTTGAAAACGTTCCTTAATTGTAAGCAATATTTCTGTAATTGTTGTCGTTGCTATGAGAGTGAGGTCTAGGCTTTGATCCCAGGCACACAAGCACATGCTACTAATCTGAGCATTTATTTCCACTGGCACACACCGTATGGAGTATAAATTACTCTCAGTGACCAGTTCATTGTCCCACATTTATGCTATAGGTCCTCAATCTTGAGAAATACACGGACATTCTTAGCTCTATAAATGGTGGAATCTTGATTTTATGGCATCTATTCATATTACATAAAACAAATTACATACAGACATTTGCAGGATTAAAGCTACAAGATGTAGGCTAAAAATATGCAGTGATTAACTGTATAGCTCTCTCTGCAGATCTGGAATAGTTATAACTCTGTTAACTCTGAACCTGCCAGTTCCAACACTCCTCGAGTCAGGATGCAAAAATCCAAGCACGGATTTTCCCCTCAAGAAAACACTCAGAAGAACACCTGGAAATATCACTGATTGCCAGTTTCTTGTGACATTTTTGTTCAGGGTATTTTTTCCATCCCAATTTACAACTGTTTGTATTATTTTCGTAACAATAACAACATCAAAGGGTCGTGATTTTGTGTCAGGTGAATAATGTGATTTTAGGGAAACACAATGTAGATTTTTATCTGTCATATAGATGGGAGAAGAGAGAAGATATCTGCAGTTCCTCTGAAGGAAATTGTGGCTCCCCAGCCAAGTTCTTATCTCCCAATCTACAACTTGTGTCTATCAATTTAAACCCAGTGAATCTTTAAGATTTAAGCTCCAGGAAATGTACAAAATAGGCTTTGGTTGATGCAGCTCTTCCAGATTTTGTGGACTCTGGACCCCAGTGATCCATCTTGGAGAAACTGGGAAACGGAGTGAGCAAATATAAATTGAACCCCTGCTGTTTTGCTCCCACGAGGTTAAATTGGGAGGCATTTCTGTGAAGTTCCTGCAGTACCACCTCAGGATCAGCTGGAAACGTTGCTGGCCTGTTCACTCAGCTATATGGCTGCATACTGTGCTTCCACAGGCAGTTGGCATTTCCCTCCCGAACGTTTCCAAGGTGACAGCAGCTCATATATGGAGCTTTCTGGAGTTTAGGCAGGAAGACATGCCAATAATGGAATCTGCATTTTGGCAGGGTGGTTCATATCAATTACATAACACAACTTGTCTGCCCCTCTTGTTTGATAGGGATCGATGTTGGCCTGTAAACAATGACAAACATTGATTTGTCGGACTGTAAATAATGGCAAACATTGATGAGCATCTTCCCAATGACTCATCCTTACAGATGTATGGACAAAGAATGAAAGGGGCATTTGCTATCAGAGCACTTCATGGAGGAATGGCCTGGGATGGCACCAGCTGGGAGTGCACCCCTGAGAGCAACATATCTGGGGTAAAAAAATCATCCTGGTCCTGGACTGAGCTCTGGCTTGTGGGCAAAGGGGGGAATTTCATCCCAAATCTGTTGCATAAAGAAAAGGAGGGCAAAGTGTCTGGCTGCAGTGTGCTTCATGATTATAAAAAAAAATCATGCAGACTGAGGGAGGAACTAGATGTTCTACAGAACATTTAGAAACAGATAAAAACTATATTCCTAGCATTTAAGGTGAAAGGGAAATTAATATTGTGGTTATCCAGATACTGATTAAATACAGACACTTTTGTGTTGGGGCTGTGGGACGTTCATACAGTGCAAGTACAGTACAACCTCTGAAATGAGCTAAATATTGCCACCATGCAATTGCTACTGATATTCCCAAATCTCATTTACAAAAATAGGCATATGTGTGTAATTTATATATCTAGAGACATTTGGCGATGTTGCCACAACAGTCTTTCACGAGCTGCTTAGGTGGAATCACGGGAGGGAGAGACTAATTATCCCTGTGGTATATTTTTTGCCTCTAAAAATTATATGTGACAATATGACATCTTTATTTTGCTGGCAGTAAAACCACCTGTTCTTTTTAGAAAACGATCTATTAGGAATACCAGGTAGTGCAGTGCAACTGGTAAGATAAATTGAAATAATGCCCTTTTGATACAGTCTCAAAATCCTGAGTAAGAAATGACTGAAAACTTGTTCTCTGGCCTAGATCATTGAGCATGCTTCTCTTCAATCCCATCAAATTGCACCATCCAATAAATGAGTCTATGGTAGCAGTTACAGAAGTATGGATGACTGTGGTCAGGGAAAATCCACACCTGTTACATGTTCTGGAAGGAAAATACCTGACAGATACTGAAATGTGGGTTTCTGGTTTCAGTGTAAAATGTACTTCAAAGTTGTGACCTTTATTACTACTTGGGTAGAGTAAATGCTTCAAGAATTAGTAATTGTTGATATAATAGTAATAACAACGAATGATTTAATAAATGATAGTGATTTAATAAATAGTAATGATGAAATGTCATTGTAAAATTGTCCAGATGTGGGTGGAGCCCATCAGCATTTGAACTGGCATGGTCAGCTACGACTGAAACACTGATTTAAGGACCACTGTTTTTCTCTCACAGACCTACTACAGCTTTACTACAGGAAAGATCAAGGTTTGTTCCAAGCTGTGTAACTCTGATCTGACATCCTGGTCTTGCTGGAGCAGGGAATGATCCCATGCAGTCCCCAAGGACCCTGCTGAGCCCAACATGCAAGGCCAGAGCACAGGATGGGCATTTCCATGAAAGCCGGTGCCTGCAGCCATAGGGATTGAGGAGAAACAGTTTGTTAGGGTGACAAACAGGCTTAGGAAACATTGAGTATCATGGGCCATCTTTTTAAGACTTTTTGACAGTTCCCAGCTGGTAGCTAAAGCTAGAGGAAAGCTTTAATTAGTTTCAAGAGAATTAGATGAGAAAGATTTGGAGAGCTTATTTATTTTGTTTTGTTTTGATGTTTTAATGGCAATTTTACTAGTTTCTTAATCTATGTCTTAGCAATTTTAATCTATCATTGACTGTAATGAGTTTGGGATATTTAGCTAGAACTGTAGGAAATTAATTGTATTGTTGATCTTTATTATTTTATCTCCTGTCTTCCCTTTGGCAACAGGAATTATTGCTTTTGAGTGGGTTGTGCATATATATGTATATGTGCCAGACTTTTTAAAACGTGTATTCTATGCAAAACCAACTAAATCCAAGGCTGAATGACCAAAAATTTGTCCTTCTTCTGTATAATATGAGGATATAATCAAGGCCCTTGTAGATAAAATGTAATTTATTTGTCTGAGAGAACTTTTACATGTCTTTTAGGATTTCCATTGTATTTTTACCTGTGTCAATGGTCACTTTTGTAGCAAGGTCTGTCCCTTCAGAGCATGTGTTGCCATGGTGTGCTTATATCAACACACAAATTCACACACTTACATATGTGTCACCCACACATAAAATCCACACAGACACACTCAATCAAAATGTACAAAGTGCCTCTGTGGATTTGTTGGCTATTTTTACAGATGTATGCTGAAGGCATAGAAAATTGTTCTTTTAAACTAGTAAATTAGGTGACAGCTGTCCAGCCAGAGGGGAACAACGCCAAGGAATTCTCAGCATAGGTACGTAGCCCATTGGACCATCAGCTTGAAGAGTAGGAAAAATATGAAAAAAATCTCAACTGAAAATAACCCAAAAGGTGTGAATATGTTCTGTTATAGAGAGAGACCAAATCACTCTGTTCTGTGTGTCACCAGGTAAATTCCATTAAAAATATTTTAATTTCCCGAAAAAAAAAAAAACCCACCGAAAAAAGCCTCGAGCTGTGTTTTTCCCTCCTTTTTGGATGTTAGCTGCAGGATTGCCATTGCAATGGGCAGAGTGAGAAAAAGATCAGAAAGAAAATAACCCCTTACATCATTCTCACAGGTTTATGACATGCTTGTAATTTTTGTATTATTTTTTTGTGTGTATTGTGTACATCTGTTCTCCTGGATCTCACGGGGCTGTTATTCCCCTCACCCACCACCCCTTAGTAGCCATTTGAAATGATGGTATTAAATAACAATACAGAACTAAGAAGACAAAAAGATGAATCCAACACTTTACCCCACGTGCCTCCTTTCATTAGCTTAAGGTTACCTGCATAAACATTTTTGTTTTATGATATAATTTCTTGAAAATGTCTCCTTCACACTGTTTCCTTTGTGGGTTGGTTTTAAAATTGTCATTCGAGATTGAACAGCACCAAAAAGCCGAGGAGGCGGAGGAGGAGAGAAGGAAAGAGCGAATATGGAGGAGAAAAGCGAGTTTGACCTGCAAGTCAAGATGAACCCAAGGTCCCGAGGAGCCCCGTGGCCCCGTGCCGGGCGCCGCGGTGCCCGGGAGCCGGCGGAGGTCCCGGAAGTTCGCGAGGCACAAGAGGTGGAAGCTGGACGATGGCAGCCCGAGCAGCCCGGGATGGAGCGGTGAATAGCTCCGAGCGTTTCACTGTAGAGAAGCCCCTCAGGAGCCCGAGAGCGGCGAGGCAGAAGTTTGTGTTGCGGGCTCTGCCCCTCTCGGTGGTACCGCGGGGCCGGGACGGCGCGCAGACAGCGGAGCGGCGGCATTTCCCTGGGCACGGTGCCCGGCTCCATCGCCGGTGCGCTCGGAGCGATGCTGGAAGCCGGGCTGCAGCTGCGGTGCCCGGGTGCCGCCGGGATTTGCCGGGAGCTCGGGGGGGCGGCGGGGGGCGGCGGCAGCGGCGGTGCCTGCGGTTCACATGCCCCATGCGGAGCGGGCACAGCGGCTCCGAGCGCCCCGGGACCGGCGGCCCCTGCCCTCGGCTCGGGCTGCAGCTCCTCCCGCTCCTCCCCGGCACCATGCGCGCAGGACATTAGGGGCTCCGGAGCACTTTGAGTTGCTCCCACCCCGCTCCGTGGGATTAATCTATCCTTTTGGAGGTTATTTTCGGCAAGCAGCCTCGCAGGCGGGCAGAGCGGCCGGAGGAAGAGCTCGCGGCAGGGGAGGGATGCGGGAGCAGGGCAGCGGAGCCGAGCGGGACTGAGCCACCCGCAGAGGAGAGCAGGAGAGGGAAGGAGAAGAGAGGAAAGGAAAGGAGAGCTGCCCTGCTCCCTGCTCCCGTGCCGGGCTGCCTGCATGGCTCCCGGGCACTGTGGAGATTGTGGGGGCTGCTGCTGCTGAGCAACCATCCATCGCTTTAAACTCAGCCTCAACTTAGCGCAGCAGGCAAGGATGGCAAAGCCACTGGAGCTTTGGAGCTGCCAGGAGAGCCAGAGAACCTGGGTTTTGGTTGCTGCTGTCTAATAAATGGGAGTAAAATGGAATTTCTTACCTGGGTTTTTCCTGCCTTGATTCTACTCTGCACCCAACAGCACAGGTGTATCAGGTAAGAAAACATCTTATCATTCTTTCTTAGACTGGCCTCAGGCAGCCGTTCTCTTGGTGTAGCTGGAGTGAGTGATGCCAGCTATGGCTGGGGCTCCCACTTTTGCCCAGGGATGCTTTCTGCAGTTACGGGCCACGACTGCTTTGAGTGAGTGTTCAGGAGAAAAAGGGCTCTTGACTGAAGAGTTTCCTTAACGTGCCTCATCTGTTTCAGTTTTTTCTTTCTTCATTCCCTAGCTGAGGATGCACTTCTGCCAGTTGAGCAGCAGTTTCTTGGCTTAGTCAACGGCTGTGTTTTTTACAGGATACTCCTGGAAGCCTTTTCCTGAGGGCACTTACTCTAAATTGGGGGCAATCACTTTTTGTGAGGCACTGCCTATCCCAGCTCAGCCTCAGTCCTTCCAGCAGCTCTGTAGGGGCCTGCTTGAACATTGAACTCTTCCATAAACCCCAGCACAACCAGAGGGGTACGAGCTGAATAGCTTTGCTTAGGGCCTCTGTAGGTACCTTTAAAACCCTGAAATACAACCATTCTTTCCTAATGCGTTCATTAAACCTCCTGAACTTGGGTTAACAGGAAGAGACTGTCAGAGATCTTAGGGAAAAAGACATTTGGAGAACGCAAACCATTTCTTAAATAATAAATTGTATAGAAAGATATATATTTGCAGCTCTCAGTCACATTCCCTCTGAAGGTGTTATCTAGGCAACCAGCGATGGTCTCGGTATATTCTTATTCTCTCCAGATCTGGAGGCTGGATATGGAGAAAGCTTGCCATGATTATGCAATGAAAATAGAGGGGGGAGTAAAAAAGAACTTGCTGCATGTAAAAACATGACTACACCCCCCAGAGCAGGGGTGGTTGTGGCATTAAAAGGGTCTTACATCTGCTTCATGGACATCCTTAATAGCTTCAGAGGAGTGGAAAGAGGCAAAGTGGGAACTGTGGTAAAACATAACATTGTTGTTACAGGTTTTGGAATTTATCAGGGAGATCTGATTTTTTTCACTGGGAAGGAAAAGAATCTTGCTTAGAGAAAGTGTCAAGTCAACTGCTCTTAGTCAGGATTGACAGAATGATTTATCCTGTGACCTTGAATCTGTTATCCAGGGTCAGATCCTGACATCCTCAGACTCTGAAGCAATCTAGTGTTACAGTGAAGGCAGAGAAGTACTGCTTATTACCTAAAGGTACCCAGATCTTGCCCATCATTTCAATGATCCTGTTTCTACTTCTGCTACTGGGCTACCATTGAGGCTGTGGGTTGAAAAGTGGTGTTTGGCTACAAAAGAACAAAAAAGAGAATTTTAAGGAAGAGTCAGTCTTCTCAGCCTCTGTCTTCAAGGTCTGCTCCTAGGCACTGCAACTGCCAGGATATGTGTTTGTTGGACACATTATTTATTTTATTATTAATTCCATAATCGACTTTCTTTGTCCAGTTACACAATAGTGATGAGTTGTTTGTTAGGAATACATCTACTCATGGCAGACTCAGGCAAGGCAAATTCCAACTTCTGAAATTCCAACTGTTCAGTTTGTAGTTTTCCAAATATTCCAAAGTGTGAGACGTTCCATGGTTAAGGAATGCTGCTCTGTTTGGATTCAGGATTTAGAGTGGCTATTGCAGGACACTTTAATCTTGTAAAAAGAGAGTAGCCTTGCTTACATGTGTACTTTGGATCAGCTAAACATAACTGAAGTGAAATTTTAGACTTGTATTAGTAAAAATATTTTTAGTATGAGATGCTTTTATGAATAGCAGCAGATTAATGGGCAAAACTGCCAATGGCTTCATTTTAAGGCTCTGATTTCTCTGCTCCTGAGTTCTGCGCACTGTATATTGATGGGTGTGAGAAAAATACATTCCAAAAAGGAAGAACATTTTGGTGATTTTGATATGCACTAGTAAGACAAAAGAGACAGAAGACTTCCCAAAAGCCAAACTACCAGTGAAAATAACGTTCTGTTTTGGGAGAGGAGGGAAGTGGGGGATATATGCAGGCTGCTTCCTCTGAGCATTTCTGAATACACTCCCAGCGTGCTTTAGCTGTGTGTGAAGCAATTTCTCTGTCATGTGTGCTATTTGACTGAAGTGAATAAGCCAAATTCAGCCTAAGTCAGCACATTTTTGTCAGGTAAACATTTTTTAAATGTAGTGTTTTTTGATCTGCTCAAGACAGTGATTAGTGGCAAGGAATTTGGCATTTAAATGATTGACAGGTCTTTGGGACAAAGGCTGTGGCTTCCACTATTTTGTTAGGGTTTAAGATGCTGTGGATGCTGCAATAATAAATGTGCCACAGTGAACGAGATCATCTGCAGAAAGACACTTGTGGAAATATTTCTTCATTTGTGTGGGGAAAGAGCACTTCTGGAAGGAGTTTTTGGGTGTGTGTCTGTTCTTTGTAATTCCTTACTGAAAGAGATTTTAATTCTCTAACTTAAATAGGTGTATATTTTATATTAGTTTCTACTCTGTTAAGTGCCTTTTTTACTCTTGCATTTAATTAATACACATTCTGCTGTGTGTCTCCCTAAGCCTTTCACTTCTATTCGTGGAAACAGAGCAGCTTTAATACGTGAATGTATGCAAAGAGTGGTCCATTTTCTGTAGATTAAAACTGCCAGAGAGGCTTTGATGTTCTAAAGGTTGCCATGAATTAAGCCTAATGCTTTTTCAATTACATTTTAAAATACTAAACATATTTACAGTGAGCTTCCCTTAGAGTAAGGAATGGCAGATGGGAAGGATGTACACACTGCTCTGGATAATCCTGGAGTTTGGCAGAGGTCAGATTGTTCACTGACCTTGCAGGGTATTCCTCATCTTTTTCCCAGGAAAAGTTTTCTTCAGTGGTGCTGACATCTGGGACATTTGTCCCAAATGCTTATCAAAATGAAAGTTCTTTTCCATCCCCAACCTCCAGTCAAGCTGTTTTTTCCATCTACCAGGTTAAAAGGTTCATTTAACAATTATGTCACAATCCCCAAAAGAATCAGGTTAGCAGATCTAAAGAAGAAACAGAAGATGCAAAAAGTGATTTTCTCCATCTTCCTGCTCTATGAATTTGTCAGAAGGTCAGTGCATCCTGCTGACCAGTGTAGCCTCAAATCAATGTCATTGTGGCCACTGACTTAAAGATGCTGCTGAACTTTTTGCACTGATCCCAGAGATTTTGGCACTGCTGGGCAAAAATGAAATTGCTGATACTTTCCCTTGCTGCGCTGCTCTTATGCTCTCATTCACATGGAATTTACAGATTGCCTCTTGCCTTGGTGTGATTTTAATGCCAGATATTTTCTAGTAATATTGATAAACTCCTAGCAACTGTTTTCAAGCAGTGTTCTAGAAGACAGCAAAGACAGGGAAATGCCTCACTTGTCTGACAAGCCATTTAAAGATGTGCTGTCCAAGTTGATTGATGTTTCTCCCCCAGATCATTCCACATTAGTAGGATGCCCTGGTCCTGCAGCAGCTGGGAGGGAGATGTCAGCTCAGAGAGGAAGGATTTTGGGATATGTATACTTTTAATTCTAGATCTGCTAGTACTTAGCTCTGAAAGAGATCTATTTCTTTGCTCTGTCCTGTGACATTCATTGCTTGGAGTTGCTTTCCCTAACCTGTATCAATATGAGGGAAAGAGAAACTCCATAGGTTTGTGCAGCTTATTAATGGGGATTTCCCTTCCTTTTGTCCATGCAGGAGAACTCACTTTAGCTTTCATGGTTCAGACAGCAGTGATCTATTTTCAATGAGCTCAGCTGAAATTCTCCCAGTGCTTAAGATTTAAATATGGACAGATGCAAATATATCCTCAAAATTATCTGCTTGAAATGAGATGTGTAGAGTCAGAGTGTAGATCATCTTGTTCAGCTTTAGATTTGGGAATGACTTCCAGAGGGATACAAGTCCACAGGACTGTTGCCATTCAGCCAGTGAGGCTCCCCTCCCACCAGCCTGGTGCAAACTGAGGAGAAGCTTTTGAGGAGATCTTTTACCCCTTGGATTTGACAAATCAATACCTTAATTTTACAAAGTCCTTTTTCTTACTAAAACAAGCTTTACAGCAGCTTACATTGGGAAGTGAAGTTGCTGAGTCAACTAATAATAGTTGCTTTTCTTTTCATCCTTACTGCTTACACTATGAAAAGTTAATCCCTTCCAATGCATCTTTTCTGTGCTGGTCTTCTTTTTTCAGGTATAATAATGAGTAATATTTTAGGCCATCTATAATCCCAACTGCTTATCAAGGATGAATAAAATTCTCCCACCTTCCTACTTGTAACTTTAAACCACTAGATGTGATGTGCAAAGTCCAGAGGAATGACTCAAAGGAGTTATCACCACATGGTAAATCAAGCCATAAAATTATTTCAGCTGTAATATTTTAATAACCTCCCTGGTGTTAAGTGCATATAGCTCCACTAACTTCAGCCCATTTGTTACACTGATGATCTGACCCTAAGGCTTTATTAATAATAGAAACAAGATTTATTTTAATTGTGTCATGGATATTTAAGTAAAACTCCCTCTAGATTGTAATCTGCTTAAAACACATGGCAGGCTATAGCCCTCAGTCTTTAACCCGACTTTCATCATTTTAACTTCCTTTGAGCTCCATGGCTTTCGTTAATGCCATTAAAATAGAATCCTGACATGGGAGAACTGCTGCACTCCAAGTGCTTTGTCAAAACATGATGAGGCACACGAGATACATCACTCCAGTGCTGTCACCTTCTGACTTGAAATCTGTTTTCAAAACACTTTACTGAACTTAGTTGCTGTTTTAGCAACAGAAGCTGAAAAGCATCACGTTCTATTGAAAAGGCAAAGTGATTTTAAGCAGATATATACATTCAAGTGTATTGTAGTTATTTACTCCAATTAGGAAAAGACATAGAGTACCATTCTTTACATATAAAAGGATCTTGGCGATTCCAATTACTGATTAGAAACACCTTTCCGTGTCTGTGACTGAGACTTTTGAGTTACAAGTAAGTATGTTTTTAAACAAACTTATTATAAAGCTATAATTTCTTTAAAGTAAATAAAGATGGTTGGATGATTGAAGGACGAGCAGTCTGATAGAAAAAAGTGTTGATATAGTTGATGAGACCCAATAAAGAAGGAAAAAACCTCTGTTGACATCTGTTATAAATCTTCAAAGTCCTTGTCTAAATCAATTATGTCATTCTACTTTATGTAGCTGAAAACATGTCTTGGAGTGTTCCAAGATCCTTTTTCAGAAGGGATGGAGGGACGTGAGAAATATCTCAGTAGTAATTTGAGATGAACATACAACAGTGTACTCATGGCAAGGAAATCTCATAAATGCAGTTTAAGATAACATTTTGTTGAGAACTAATGAAGTTGCACTTGGAGCAGTGTCCCTGTGCTGTGAGGTCACAGAAGCTTTGACAACTCTGCTAATGCAAGTCTTCAGTGTCTCTGCTGCTCAAAACTCACATTTACACATTGTAATCCCAGAACTCCTTCCTTATATAACTGAGTCCAGGCAAGGGCTTGAAGACCAGGGCAATCAAAGATTTTTCTTTCAGTCTCCTGTGAGAGGAAGAGTTGGTTGTTGTAGGATACTCTGTTCCTCTGCTGGCAATAACTGCTTGTGCTGAGCTGAATGCCCAAGCTGGCATATTTTGAAGAGAAAAACCATGTGCTTTATGTGGGTCAATGTCACATGAACCCTCTAAGAAAGTTATGTGAGTACCAAGGCAGAACGTGTTTGTGGTGTATTACTCTGCAGTCTTCTATGGATGTTTAACTATTTTGCCTCTGTTACAAGTCATAGGTACCTCTCAAATGCCACATTTATAGCTGGGCTCAGTGGAAGAGGCTAAACCAGTGCTCAGGCAGCTTTGATACAGTACTTGCATTCATTCACAGGCCCTCTCAAACCACTGGCAATCCTTCTCCTTGCAAATGGTGGTGGCAGGTGTTTTCCCAGCCCCTCATTTATCTCCTCCTGCTCAGTCGATCCCAGTGCAGCAAGAGGAACAACTCTTGAGCAGGCACAAATCTTCAACTGGAGTCTACCAGGTTTAACAGATAATGAAGACAACCCAACCCTGCCTTTGTTTGTAAGAGATGGTGGAATATCCATATCACAGTTTGTGCCAGGGCTGAGGGGCTGGCAGCTGCTAGGGACTGGCAAATGGCAACCAGACCCTGGGCTAAAGTCTTCAAGGAGCATCACTGGGCTGGCAAGAAGAGGCACCTGAGAGAGGGAACCTGATTGCTGGGAGGAGCTGTGCCATGAGCACAAATCCCACGGCAACACATCTTCTCCCAGCTAAAACCTGCTGCTTGCTATCCAAATTCCAGATGCGCAGTTTTTCCTGTTTTCTGATCATGTTTGACAATACACCAGCCTTCTTGATGTCAGCTGTTCCATAGTAAGAAGCTGTCACAGCTGCATTTCAGTGTCCACAGATGCATTTTAGGCAGTATACAAAGTATCTTGGTTTCCCTCATGCTTTTTCTAAGTTTCTAAATCTATTTTTCTTACCTTTTTTTTTTTAGAAAGAAAGAAACTTTTAAAAGTATGTTCTTGCACTTAATGGGGCCATAGTTTTGCCTGAAATTTGTTTTGACTTAAACAGAGGTATCTGAAATGGTTTTCCTACCTATAAAAATCTCCAATATAGCTGATTATACTGTAGGTGGTCTCTAATGTAGAATAAGTCAACAATTTCCATTTTCTGTAATTTTTCTGTTTGTAAACATGGGAAATTTTAAGATACTTATTCTCTTTACCCAGAGCTATGAGTGACATTGGAGATTACATAGGTTCCAACATCGAAATCTCCTGGTTGCCCAACCTGGATGATTTGATGAAAGGGTACGCAAGAAATTTCAGGCCTGGGATTGGAGGTGAGACTTGGAGAGTAAATAATGTCTCTTTAGTTCTTACTTCTGATGTTTATGTGAATTTCATACTTTAAATGATTAAAAGCTTGTGATTATCTTTTACTTGGATGCTGGAAAAAAACAATCAACAATTTGCTTGATTTTGACAAGAGACAGACTGTTCAGCAGCAACACAGGCTTCTGATGCAGTTCTTAAATAGTTCACATCTAAGTTGAAGGAATTTTGTATTTCATTAAATGGTGATAATTTCTGCATCTGCTTCAAGTCATGCTGTCTTAAACTAGATAATGTGATTTCCAGACAGGATTCCATAATTTTCAGTAGTTGTGATTGTATCTTTTGTCTGTCCCTTATTTCTGAAGTGAAGTGTGCTGTTGGAAATTGGTAAAAGATTTAAGACTCTTGCTTAAGAGTGTACTTTATAATGGAAAACACTTCAGTGAACTCACTGTGTATGAAAGAATTAACAGCCTGGGGTCACTGATATTCTTATGGGTACTACGATGATGTAAATGACCCCATTCAAACATTTTTTCTCAGGTCCTCCCGTTAATGTTGCTCTGGCAATCGAAGTAGCCAGCATTGACCACATCTCAGAAGTGAACATGGTATGGTATAAAATTTTTTAGTTTTGCTTTTAAA
Organism: Chaetops frenatus; assembly: GCA_013400775.1. NCBI lineage: Eukaryota > Metazoa > Chordata > Aves > Passeriformes > Picathartidae > Chaetops > Chaetops frenatus. The sequence goes on from VZTR01015511.1 coordinate 585,405, forward strand.
AAAGTAAAGGTTCAAAACCAAATGTATTTGTTGAGATATATAAACTGATTTTCTTCATCCAGACCTATGCAACTCTTGCAATGTGTTATGTATAACATTGATACTGAATAACTTTTTTTTATATCTTTTGCTTATCCATAGTAGGAGCATATGACCGAAATTCAATGCTCAGGCAGCTCCCTGGTTGACTAAGTATAAAACTATGTATTTGCACTGAAATCAAATAATATATTTCTAGGCTAAGACATTGATTTTTGGCTAAGTTCCAAGACATTATCATTGTCAGCATCACTTCTTAACTGAGATTTCTCTTGTCACAGGAATACACTATGACAGTATTCTTGCACCAGAGCTGGCGAGACGACCGTCTGTCTTACAACCACACCAATGAAACTCTGGGTTTGGACAGCAGGTTTGTGGACAAGCTCTGGTTGCCAGATACTTTCATAGTCAATGCCAAGTCTGCCTGGTTCCATGATGTGACTGTGGAAAACAAACTTATCAGGCTCCAGCCAGATGGAGTCATTTTATACAGCATCAGGTGAGTGACAAACAGTGAACGTGTACCCTGTTGTGGGATAACTTTTTGAACATTCGGTATTCACTCAGCATTCCTAGGATGATTTCCTAAAATAATTATTAGTTAAAAATTGAAGAAAAGCTCCTATCCCTTATCCTTTTGTTTATAATGAGAAGTCAGGAAGGTTTCTTTGGCAACACTAACTCACTGTGCACAGCACAGTCACTGATCATGTCCAGAATGCCCTCAGTGGGAGAGAAGCCTCTCAGGGCTTTGGTCACCAAGCAAGAAGGTGCTGAATACAGAGCAAAGATTCTGTTTTCCACTCTCTCACTGTTTTCCAAGGGAACAGTGAGCCTGATTTAGGCTCAGCTTCCTCATCTTTCACACAGACAAAATTGCATTCCTCACTTTGAAAGAGGCCTGTAGCTGGAACTCGGTAACTGTATTGACAGTTAATCATGTAATATTCTAAAAAATAAAGAATGGGCACCTTTGAAACTGTAAGTTCAAAGTCCCCCTTAAGGTATTGGTAGTGATCTTGAGGATAGTGAAAGGGAGGAGATTGAATCAGAAAATTCATTTTTATCATCATCACTAGCTGCATAATCCTCTGACATTAGACAAGTCATTTGACCTTTCTTCAATTCCCTGTGCCTTTGGGTTTCCCACAGACTCAGGCAGCAGCCAGAAGGACTTTGAAAACAGTTTCCTTTGTTAATATTAAGGTTTCAAAGTTTTCCACTCCGTTTTTTGAGTTCTGAGGAAAAGGGTCTGTCTGAATGTAACTAACTGGTGTTCACATTGCTTCGGACAGGATTACCTCAACAGTGGCTTGTGACATGGACCTTTCCAAGTATCCAATGGATGAGCAGGAATGCATGCTGGATTTGGAGAGCTGTAAGGGCTGAGTACATCTGTGTTTTGTGTAAAGCCTGCATATATGGTACTGAGATAGCTGGACTTGGCTGGGATGATTCTGCTTTAGTCAGTGGAATGGAAGGGGTGCCTTGGGGTTTAGACAGTACAGAAATTTCTTCATTCCCTGTGTTGGGCATTAGAGTATGGACTTTTAAACACCAGTTCAACCCTGGTACAATCCAAAACTCTAAGGTTTGATTTTGGGACAATGAACAATGTACAGTCCTGCTGACAAATCTCTGGAACTTTGGGCTTCATGTGAAACCTTGTGCAGTCGTGACAGTCACTGGGGTTACTGAGGTTTGTATCAAATCCAGTGAGAACACATAGAACAGCCCACAGGCAAAATGTGATGTGCTACTTTTAATTTATGAGAGAATAGGAAAAAGAAAGAATTCCCTGCTTTTAATGAATGCCATTGTGACTAACCTTCACACAGCTCTTTAGCTTGCCTTGGCATTCCTGTATCTATTACACAGAAATCCATCAGAATATTGCATGGATTGCCTTAATTCATTTGTACTCATGAAGGAGGGTGAAGAAAGAATTCATATTTTATCCAACTTATATTTAATCTATAATCAGCATGTAGTTCCCGTGAGCATTAATACTTCTGAATGAAAATCACCACTGACACAAGCAGGGACCACCCAGTCAGGAAAAATGAATCTGGTTTTTAGATCAAGGAGTCCTGAGGATTCCTGGGAATAGCAGATCCTGAGCAGATCCCTTGGCCTGTTGATGCAAGTTTTTTGTTTTCTTTTTTGTCACTGACTTTGTTTTCTAGGCAGTTAAGCACAATACCATTTTATCCTGTCAAAAATAGCAATCTACAGTTTTACTTATGTAATCAAATGCAGAGGCAGCAGACAGTGCCCCAGCAATTCATTCTCTCTCCCAGCGAGTTCTGCAGGGAGTTTTGGTGGGGGTTGAATGTTTTAATTGAATTTGAGGGTTTTAATTTCAGTGAAACAAACAGAAATAAAGTCTCTTTAAACAAATGGATGCTTTAGTAGCAAGTTGTCAATGAACAGCAAAACTAGGAGAGACTGATTTCCTGTGGATTTGCATATTACATAAATCCCCTCATTCATATCCCCTGTTTCTGTCATGTCCGTGGTGCTCTGCACCTCTCCAAAGCAGAGAGAATTACCCAGACTGAATTTCAGCACATTTGCAATGTGTCTGGTGGAAATCAGCATGGCAGAGGAATTCCGGAACTTCCACTATGAGTTCTCTAAGCTCTTGATTTCTCCCTTGAACTTTGTGTTTATTCAGCTTTCTTTTGACAGATGGCTACTCTTCAGAGGACATTGTCTACCACTGGTCAGAAAACCAGGAGGAGATCCATGGGCTGGATAAGTTGCAGCTTGCTCAATTCACAATTACCAATTACCAGTTCACAACAGAAATTATGAACTTCAAATCTGGTAACAGAATCTTTCTTCAATTCAAGGACAGTATCTGACTTTTTCCTGCAGAGAGAAACCTCCTCTATCTATAATAGAAAATCCTTCTTCTTAAGTAACTAATTTAAGAGCCTGTCAGGTTTCTGATAAGAGTTTTCTTCATCTTCCACTTGTGAGAAGTGCCATTCTTTGCTGAGCCTCCAGGTAGCCACGGTAGCATGTTCTGTCCTTTAGCTCTCTCTGCTTGGCAAAATACTGCATGGAATAGCCAGACAGCACTTGATAAAAAGCACTTGAGGTATAGCTTACATTTTCTTGACCTAATTTGCAACTTCAGATCAAGAAAAATTTCCATTAGCCCTGATGTTATGAAGCTTATGACGTACAGTCACATCAGTCTAATTCTACCCCGTAGAAGTCAGTGGTGTGTATGTCTATCACTGGGCTTATTGCAATGTTTGTACAAGATTGGAGTCATTTCTTTCCTGCTGATTTTTCATCCTCTTTCATGTATTCAGATTCTCATTTATGCTGCACATCTCCTCTAAGCTCTTTTTTGAGTTTGAAATTAACTTGGCCTTTTAAAAAATCTAAATTTAGTATCTGGAGGACTTTCTACAGCAGATGATAAGACAGTACACATTTTGAAGCAATACTGTTATTTGAGAAGACTCATGATTTTATTTTCAGATCTGGCATTGATATGACCTGAGACAAATCATTTGACCTATTCTTAGCTGATGAAAGCTGCAGTACCTCGTGCAGGGTTTATGAAGCATCAATCGAGCAGCATTCAGAAAAGCTTTTTGTGATCCTTGTCCAGAAGATGTTAAAGAATGTAGCTCTGTGTCATTACCGGAAATGTCATTTTTAATATCAATTTAACTGTAACTCACACAGCCAGAATCTTTTCTGCCTGCTCTCTTTTCCAGCAGGTCAGTTTCCCAGGCTCAGTCTCCACTTCCACCTTCGGCGAAATCGAGGAGTTTACATCATCCAGTCTTATGTCCCTTCCATCCTACTGGTGGCCATGTCGTGGGTGTCCTTCTGGATCAGCCAGTCAGCTGTGCCTGCCAGGGTGTCACTAGGTAAAACAGATGGCCTGGGGGACTCACGGGGAAGGGAGTGCTCAAGTGGTGATTGTGCTCCCTGATAAACCTCATTAAGGTGCATTTATGACCCTTGTGTTTACATTTGCAGAAGAGATGGTTCTTTGAAAGATTTCCCTCCTGGTTTAATTTCTGTTGTGTTATCAGGGCAGCTGCCTCAGTAAGGAACAGCAAATAACCACCTAGGGAGGGTTAAAAGCAGTAATGACTGTGAGAGGAATGAAAGAATTTATTTGAAGGAACTGGGATAGTGACAAAAAAAAATGTTCCTGGAGCTTGTGAGTCTGTTTGTCTGACTAAGGATTGCCAGTCCAGATGTAAAAACTGTTTGAGGGTTAATTCTTTGGGTTTTGTTTCTCCTCATCTAGGGCAAAACCGAGGATAACTTGTTCAAAGCTGCCTTAGTGATACAAATGCAGTTTTTTACAAGTTCCCCTGTTTTGAAAATCAGAAGCCACAGTATCAAGGGACTTTTACTGTGAAAACAATCCTCAACCTCATTTTAATAAATATATTTATGCATGTTAGTGCATATATTTCTATGTCATGCTACCCTGCAGGTATAACCACTGTTCTTACAATGACTACGCTGATGGTCAGTGCCCGATCCTCACTCCCACGAGCCTCTGCCATCAAGGCACTGGACGTTTACTTCTGGATCTGCTACGTGTTTGTGTTTGCTGCACTGGTGGAATATGCCTTTGCACATTTCAACGCTGACTACATGAAAAAGCAGAAGAACAAGATAAAGGCGAGAAGGCAGAGTGCAGAGGTCAGTAAGTGTGATACTGGGAATAACTTTGCCAAAGCAATCACCCTGCTTCATGACCTTTTTCTAAAAGTTCTTCCTAAGAAGAAGGCTTTGAGAATGCTCTTGATGGTGCCTCAGTAATTCAGAGCATGTAAAGCCATAACCAGAATTATCTGTGGTAGTACAGAGTCTTTAATCTGTTCTGCCAAAGCAGGGGCTAAACCCCATTCAGCATGTATGGATCCCATGGGTGTTTCACCATGTTAATTCCATGGATAGCTTGGATGAATGACACTGCCCTTGCTCTATAAATTACCATTATTCTCTTCTTTCATTTGCAGATCAACGTGAAGAATGCCATTGTTCTGTTTTCCCTCTCCATAGCTGGTGTGAACCAGGAACTGGCCATTTCTAACAGGCAGCACCGAATCCCCAGAAGCCTGCCTGGATCATATGGTACAATTGAAATAGAAACTGGAGAGACAAAACAGCAGCAAGGGATGAAACTGGACAAAAAGACTGGCCTGAAGTCCCTCTTTAAGCCCATTGATGCTGACACCATTGACATTTATGCCAGAGCCGTGTTCCCAGCAGCCTTTGCAGCAGTCAATGTTATATACTGGGTTGCATACACAATGTAAAGACAACAAAAAAAGGAAAATTCATCCCAAGACCTACAAACTGAACAATACCCACAGGCTAAAAAGCCCTTGCTGAAATTGAATTGAGGCATCTCTTCTCAAAATATTTTCCAACAAGCTCAAGACACTTCCAAAGTCAAGAAAGTCCTGCTATGAATTCCTACTAAAAGCAGCAATTTATTGCTGACCTGATTTGATACAGTAAGACTGCACTCTGCCAAACAATTCCAGTTCTTTCTTTCCTGTAATACCATGAGACAACTTTTCATATGTACATATTTGTAGCAAAAGTTTAAATCTTAAATTACCATGGTTTTCCTCCACTTCAAGGGTTGATCAGTAATGAAGATTTGGTTTTTCACACTCAGATAATTTCCTTTTTTTTTTTTGTAATGAAAGAGCTAATTCCTCACTTCTGCATGAGGGGTTTTCTGCATCTATGGGCTGGTCTAGGTTTAACAGTAATGCTAAAGTTGGAGTTTTTAATCAGAAAAATCTCCCTGACAAAGTAAAAGTGAACAGAGGGGAGTGGAGGTTTTTTTTTAAGTGCTATTTGTCTTGGATAAAGTATTGAAAAATTTCAATGCTCTTAGTCACAGCATGAAATAAAATATACTACATAAAATTATTACTGAACTGTTAATAATATATTACATTTCAGGTCTAAGCCAATGAAATTTTGAACACTTGAAAACAGAAATGTTTATTAGTTTAATAGGCCCCAAAATAGATAAAAGTGATTTAGAACCACAGGGAAAGCTTAGGCTTCCTGTGTTGGATTGGGAAAAAATTGAAAGGTTCTTGATAATGAAGGAAGTCAGATTCCATTTGCAGGAAGGACTTCAGAATTTGTTCTGTTAGTTTTCACTGAGAATCTACAATGTGTGCCTCTGAAAATATCCTTTTCAAATCCTCCCCTAAATAGCTGAGGGAAGTAAAAAAAAATTTCCTAACTGTCTTTAAGTTATTCTGTTGCTTTGGATATTTTTACTGGTTTTATTCAGAGGCTGACCTAATCTCTTAGGCCTCTACACTTCCACTACTCAACAGTGAAATTTGTGGGTCCTCATACACATTGCTTAATTCAGGACTAGATCTCTCACCTAACTCATGCAAAATAACACTTTGTTCTGTAAATAATCTCAAACGAGCTCAGCGAGTGAACACAGTACTCACAACAAACTAGTTTCACAATTATTCTCTAAAATCTCCCCAATAAATATATTGGAATGTGGATTAAAACAACTGAAATATAGTTAGTGTACGAAGCCAATGTAAGACACTACAAAAGGGAAATGTATTTTGAGGATATTGTTGCCTTGAAAGTGAGAGGGTGTTTTAAAAATAGAGACTGACATAAAAGAAAAGGTGAAATGAGAGAGAGGGAAAGAAGGAAGCAAAGCAAGAGGCTGAAAGCTGCAATGGAAAGGAGCATGGAGAGCGACTAAGCCAGGAGCTGTAAGTGAGAGAAGAGCTTTGCTGGCATTTAAGATGGGGTTCTTGAACGTGTGGCTGAAGATTAATGTTTGCAATAGGGGTGAAAGGACGATTTGATCCTGGTGGAGCATGTGCACGTTCCTCCTTCTGTGATTTATGGTTTGATTTCATACGACTAGCACTAAAATATGAAACATTTTAATACTGATTTATAACAGCATAAGATTTGTTCAGTATCAGTGAAGCAAGAGAATGCTTTGGAGAAAAAATAATGATCTTGAACTGGGCTGTTACAGAAAATTTGCTCTACCATATGTCAGGCTTAGATTCACCTCAATCTAGAGTTTCTGTTATCATGGAAAAGCTGTCAGCCAACAGAGTGCTGGAAAACTCCAAGTGACATCAAGCTGTGATTGTTGCACAAAGTCCTCACCAATCCAACCCCGGACTGAGACACCCAGATTCAGCTCTGACATCTCACTACTGACCTGCTGGGGATTCTCACTCAAGACCTTTCACTGCATCGTCTGAAAAATTGCTATAATGATTGCTTTCCTATATCTTTGAGTTTTACAGAAGAAAAGCCCTTCAGGAGAGGCAGAAACTCTTATCCTCCAACTGGGTAAGTGCATCAAACTGGTACTTTCGTGGTACTATTTACCATAGTTTCTGAGGCTCACACACTGAATTAAGGCAAAGTGTCACTCAGATTTCACCTTATCTATTAGAAAGCTAATGAAAATCTGCATCTCCTTCAATATATCCAGGTAATCAGTCTTCTTTTCTTTTCCTCCTGCTTCTCTAATTTATTTTTCTTACTGTTTATTCCTGATGTTGATGAAATGCTACATTTCAGAAATACACTGGTTTTTTTTCTAAGTGTGGTTTTGGTCTAAATCACTTTCTCTCCAAGGAAACTCAACCTCTCCTGCCTTCTTCTGAATCAATCCTACTGTTCTATATAATGATTTAATGCAGAGTTGGAATAAAAGCAGTAGAAGCATGACTTTACAATGCCTTTTCCTTACTAAGTTGTTGCTTTTTCCATGATCCATCACCACAAAAATACTACATCCTTTAGAAAGACCACAGTGCCACTGACTTCTCTGTTACTCTTGCAAAAATCAGAAATAATCTTTAGTTTAAAATCAGATAAACTTCTGCTGGGAAAGCAGAATCCAGCATTTTTGTATCCTACTGTTTTCTCCAGCTATTAGTTTACTACATAGCCTGTCAATGTCAGTAACGTCTGCTAAGAGTGAAATTACTGACTGAATCCAGCTGAAGCAATATTCACAACAAGTTTCTGAGGAGTGCAAATCATAAGAAAATATTCCATTATTTTGGAATTAAAGTTATTAAAGAGCAGAGAAGGAAGCACTGCCGTAGTCCCTCTAGTGTGCAGTGGCTGGTTATTGAGAGTAATTAGCAAGAAGCTGGCTGCAGATATTATAAAGGCAATGTCTAATCTAATTACTTCAGCAGTAATAGTTTGTAATTGTGCACCTGACATAACTCCTTACACTGCAGCCAACTGACTGATCACATAGGGTTATTGGACAAAATTAGTTGCTTCTCCATCTGGGAGACAGTCACAGGCTGCAAGTCCTGCTGACTGCTCCAGAAGATTTATTTAGTGAATTTTTTCCATAGTTTGACTGCAGATGCTCAAGGTGCACAGCTCAGCGTGACTGATCGAAGTAAAAGGTGGCAGCAACCTCCTCAGAAAACCCCAAAGCTAGAATGCCAGACTACAGTGATATAGAAAGAAGCATAAATAAAAGGCAAAAAAAAAAATCTCAGAAGGTTGCAGTGAGTCAGAAAAGTGCCCTGTGAGCACACATATGGCAACGTGTCCATCCCAGGAACAAGGGGATCTGAGGGGAGAACAGGAGTTTCAGCTGCTCTTGCTGCACTTGCATGAGTAGCACAAGACAAAACACCTCAATCAACAAGAGAGAGATTTTCTTAAATTGGTTTCCAGAGCCAGAAACAGAAAATTGAGATGCCATTCAAACTTTTGAGGAGACATTTCAGTACAGGAGTAGGGTGAATTGATTGGAATTTTGCATAAATTGGTATCTTCTATACTTCTGTATGTGCTTCACTTTTTTTTTTTTTTAATAATTGTATTTAAAAATCCCCAGACATTACTATTTTAGACCTATTAACATCTAAATTCCCTATTCAACTCTAATTTCATGATGCCTTTAATACAGTGAAATAAGCCAGACTTGATGTCAGTTGAATGCTGACTTTGGATGGGTTGTACTAGTGCCATAAAAAAAGTATGTGACAGATGAGAAGGCACTTTTTCTGTGCTGCACCTGAAAGCATTTGTGTTCCTTTCAGCAATTTATAGTACTGCTCTATGGACTGGTGTGTCTGTGAGAAAAGGAGTGGGATATGTGTTAATGTAATCATTCTAAATGTGAAGTGTTAATAAAATGTAGATATACAGAAATTGGAGCTTCTATAAACGGACAAAATAGGCATTCCAACAATTGAGCTGGAAGATAAAATGCATTAGAAGGAAAATCAGAATGACCCTAGAGATTTCATCCCATAATGACATCCTGCCTTTTCAGTGCCCATGGGTTTGCAAAAGTCTCCTTTGGCTTTGACAACAGAATTGTGTGTTCATGAGAGCTTTCTGGGGGGCACTTATGCACATTTCTGTACTGATGTGAAAAAATAGCTATTGCTGCCTCATGAGGTTGGGAAGAATCAGAAAGTACAAGATGAAAGATGAAGAAGAGCAAGATACTGCATTTGTTTAAAGTAATGCTGGCATTAATAGTGACAGCACTATGAAGAGGTTAAAAACCAGAAATGTCCGTCCTGTTTCTGGGTAAAAAGGAAAGCATTTATCCCAGTTAAAGTAAAAGCTCTCACATCGGCTCCTAACTGGTTTGCTAATCCAATAGATAATGTAGTGAAACCAATTTAGCTCAATGAGGTTTCTGCTGTTGGGACAACAAAACACTTAATATGATTGCTCTGATTTTAAATACTCCCAGTCAATACCCTGGGAAAGCACTTCTCGTTAGGAGAAAAGCAGCACCCTGTATATTTGTCTCTGAAGCAGAATAGATAACAAAAAGCTTATTGAAAGTTTTTGAGAATATTTTTGTTTAAGAGAAAAATCTGAAGCAACTCCCTCCTGCCCTGTTTATTACAGCTGCTTAAACCACTTATGAAGGTTGAAAGCCTGCTTGGTACTAAAATAACATTGTGTGCAATGTATGTTACAAACACAGACAGCCGAGTCTTCCTAATGAAAAGTGAATAAAAATTTGGCAATGAATAAGTGGTTTTGGATGGATTTGGTAGATAGATGAGAAAGGCAGTGTGTCTTAAATAGAATTAATTTGAGGATCTAGGCCCCTCATTACATAATGCATCAGGGATCTGCTCTCTCCTTATAGCAGCTTTGTGCCACAGCTATTTCTTTTACTAAGTCCTGCACAGTAAAAACAAATCTGAGAAGACAGGCAAGCCCAGATTGTCACAAAATATAGCACCAACAAAACTAATCGGATCTTATTGGGAGTTCACTGTTCCATGAAAAAATTGGTCCAAAAAAATAAACCCAAATATCCCACATTTCTGAGACACTGGAAACCTCTGGAAACTTATCCCTTTCATTAACTCTTGCAATACCTCTATTTCACTTGATCCTCAATTTTCTTTCCCTTTTTCTTCATTTGAAAAGGGGTAAAGAAGAGGAAATTTTCTTTCTTTTTGGCACAAGAGCATGTTAGGCAAAGCTAATATAATATTATCACTGAGGTATGAAAAACAGGGAGACTGAAAATCTCAATTGACAAACCTTTGTACCTTCCAATGATTATTACATAAAAGGCAAGAAACTCAACCCTGTGATAATTAAGCAGCACACCCACACAAACACACTCCCACACAAACACATTCTTTCTCCATTTCCCTCTCTTAACTGCACACTGCTAACCTCATATATGCAATAGAGAGAAAAAGATAGTTTAAGTCATGCCTCAAATTCTCCACACTCTTGAAGAGACTGTTCTTCTTAATTTTGGCCCAAACATCTTTAACATAGTTACTGGGTAGCATAAGTTGCTAACAAATCCAAGTTGCATTCGTTGTTTATTGGGTAAGTAATCTCAATGAGAGCAGCATAAATATCACAAAACTCAATTTTCATACATGGGGTTACCAAGTAGGGTAGGGAGAACATTTTTCTTTCCACAGTAATAAATAATTGGCCAGCTTTGGCCTATTGGAACAGGCAGAAGCTGGTAGTCGCAAAACAGTATACAAGCCATTGAGCTATTCCAGTACTACAATTACTACAGTCTTGAGATTAAATAAAGTCTGAGTGATGAAATACAGAGTAATCTGTAAAACATCTGGTGTAATGCTCCATCCAGGCTGTTCTTCCTTTATTGCTACATTTCTTGCAGCTTTAGACAAATACAAAGGAACTATTTCTGTACATCTTTAACTACATTTTTAACAGATATATTTAAGATTATCCTACCCTCATCTTTGTGGGTGAAACTTTTCTGTATATTCAAGTTTGTATACACATATAAATATAAAGGACAGGAGGTTCTATATTTTCTTTATCAATTACAGTGCACATAGTATTGTAAAATCAAACAGGTTGTTTAAATATCCTGAAAAAGTAAATACAGAAGCACAAAGGTTTGGGTTTAGGTGCTTTCAAAGATATGTAGTTTGGGCTACCCATAGAATTCTTTCTCCTCCTGGCTAATGAGGTGTCAACAAGGGAGTCAGCTTCTGGTTGCTTCTATCTTATATAAGACAGACAAGTAAGGGAGGTGTTGGCTTAAAATAGTCTTGAAACATTATTCATTTTGTCTATTTTAACACAGGCTAGAAAAACACTAATATTCAAGCCAGCAAGAAAATCTACCAAGAATTGCCATGGTGATTTCTGATATTGTGTAGAATATCTGCTTTACTCCAGTTTATGTTGAAATATATTAATGCTTTGACTTATTATTTTTATCCAAACTTTGTGGCATCTGGCCCAAGTTCATTCCCATTGCACCCAGAGATTTCACTGCCAGTTATTTCAATAGAAGCAATATCTAGTCTCTTGCTTGGCAAAAGACAGTAAGTAGGCTGGAGAGCAGCCTGCACATGCTGCTGGTTTGATCTGCTAAAGAGAGATTCTATGGGGAGGCATTTTTATTCTAAAGTGATACAGAACTGGTTACTCACACTTCACATGCATTTGGAGATATGAGCTGTCTCTCTCAATTTCTTTATTGTTTATACTTCATAGTCTGAAATCATTCTAATCCCTACTAAATCTTTAAAACCTTGGAAACCTGAAAGGTCCTAATATAGCTGAAGATTTTGAGTCATGAATTCAAGTACTAACAGGATACCTGTCTTCCACCAAGGTAAAATTAGTACTGATTGCTCCTTTTTTGCAACAATGGTCTTGAAGAAGTAGCTGCCATAATGAGGTTTTCATTGGAGTGTTTGGGAGGGAGGTCAGCCTTGTCAGAAACAGACAAGTACTTTGTGTCTGATGGCTCAAGCCGTACTTTAAATTAAATCAATCATTAACCCAAACATTTTTTCCCCTTATAAACAGATTTTTAAAGGACAGTTCTTAACACCCTGAAGCACTAAATAAAGACGTAGGACTTGGAAGCAGCGTCTACACAAGTGTTTCCCAGAGAGTTGCCTGGGTATCTCTTGCCACCTGCTGGAAACGGGCGGACGTACATTCTGAAAGGAACTGAGAGACAGGAGTGCCAGGAAATAATGCGGAATGTTCAGAAAGCAACACTCTGAATGCTCACAACTTTTAGTCAAAAAGACAATTCAAGAAGGAAATAACATCAGACTCCCAGGCTGCAACAATTGGACTACCATCATTAGATTCTTTAATTAATCACATTTTTGCTACTACAGTTAATCTGTGGTGTGATTGGATGCTGAGTTTGAATGTAGAATTTCAGAAATTAAATATTTGAAAAAGAAAACCCAACTGCTTTTTAGCTTTCTCTTTCTCAAACACATCACTTCAGATCACTGCTCTTCAGAGTAAAAGATCTGATATGAAAAGATTCTAATGCTGATTTTTAAAAGATCTAAAATTTTAGGTCTCTCATTTACACCTGGAATTAAATTAAATTAAACTAGATTACCTGTAAGAGCCTGTCAGCTCTTCAAATATAGATGTAGTAGACAGAGATATTGCAACTTCTAAGTTGAGGATGGCTTGGTAGAAGACAAAAGTGCAATGCCTGCCATCTGGAAAAATAAAGGGGAAAAAAAAAAGATCAGGAATAGACTCAAGATTTACAAATTGTGTTTCAAACAAGTTACAACATTGTCAGCTAATGCACAGAGCAAAGCCAAAGTCCTCTCCAAAAACTACCACCTGCCCAGAAGTGGAAAGCATCTATTGAGAAATTCAGCTGTTTAAACACTCTTGTAATATAAGAAAATACAAACCAACCCAAATCAAGACTTCTAAAACAACAGCATGGATACTAAGTGAACAGCTACTAAGTATCTCTGTGAGATGTAAAAATATTATGGTTGAGATTTCTTTCATCAAGCACTGAAAATATCCCTGAGCTTTTCTCCTTGGTAAAGTTGTGCTAGAAGAAAATAACAGCAATAAACCACACAAAACTTCAGGTCACTGTTCTGAAGAACCTTTTATCTCCCAATCCAACAGCTCAAGGAGTTGAATCATTTAATTGACATGACATGGAGATCAAAGTCTACCTTGACCTGAAAGAATTATGCTTGTAGATCTATCTTACATAATGTTCTCCATTTTAAGCAGAGAAATTTGGAACACATGAAGATTTAAGGGCCCACTTTGAAAGCAGATTGATAGTTTCCAATAAGGATACAGTGGACAGCCAAATAATTCAGATTAAAGACTGATGAATGAAGCCATTTGGTGCATTTCCTTGGTGTCACAGAAAACAACTCAACTGATAGGAATAAATGTTCCCATTTTTCTGCTAATTAAAATAGTGTTATTGTTTATTTGTATTTTGAAAGACTGTAGAAACATCAAAAGAAGCCTCAGAGCTACACTGCTGCAAACTCTCCAATACACAAACCCCGAAAACCCCAGACAGATTCTGACAAAGTGCTAAATGTGCCTGAAAAAACTTGATGTAGATGTACACATGGAATAGCAGGAAGCTAAGGACCAATTATTTTTTCCATTGCTAAATACAAATCACTTCCACTCAACTCCAGGTAGCAAAAAGAATTTCTAACAGTTGTGTCTCCTTGTTTTGGTTTATTTTTCAAACGTGGTGGATTATGTTGCACAGTGGTGGATATAAATACATCACGAAAAGACCCAAAGCAACCCTTTAGTTTGGGTAGCTTATTTACTTGGGTAAGTTTTCAAATACACAAGGAAACCAGCTATTTGGGCAGGGTGAGCAGCATTTCCACTAGAGGACTCTCTGAGTCCAGCATCCCAGCTTTCTGTGAGGAAAACACAGTAGATCCTGATTCAGTCACAGGGGATTCAGTTTGGAAGTGAAATATCAAATTATCATTAGGGAAAACATCCAAACCCAACTTCACAAAGCAATGGCCATTAACCATGTCACAGACTGGCTCTTGTGGAACTCTGGTTGTTCCACCACTAATATATTATTTTTCTCTCTCGTCTGGCAAGTGTAATATTATTTCCTCTTTATTATCTCAGCTGTGATTTTCCTGCTTTAGCCACTTCGAGCAGCCCCTCCCTGCACTGGATGCTGGATTGACACTCACAGGACATCACTGTTGGGGCTTCCTGCTGAGATTTCCTGGGAAGCAGCTCTGGCATCTCCGGGGAAGGCAGAGAGGGCGTGTCCCTTCACACCTGTCCCTTCAGCACCTGGTCATTGTCCTCTCAGCACCTCTCCCCTCAGAACATGTCCCTTCCAACTCTGTCCCCTCAGCACCTCTCTCCTCAGAACATGTCCCCTCCAACTCTGTCCCCTGTCCCCTCAGCACATGTCGCCTGTTCCCTCAGACCTGTCTTCCCCAACTCTGTTCCTTCACACCTGTCCCCTCCACCAGTCCCCTCAGCACAGTCCCCTCACACCAGTCCCCCATCCCCTGAGCACAGTCCCCTCAGCACTGTCCCTCACACCAGCCCCCTGATACCTGTCCCCTCAGCACTGTCCCTCACACCTGTCCCCTGTGCTCAGTCCCCTCACACCTGTCCCCTGTCCCCTCAGCACTGTCCCCTCATACCTGCCCCCCCCGCCCTCCGCTCCCTCAGCCGCCCCTCCCTGCAACGCCGCGCTCCCATTGGCTGCAGGTGTTCCCCGCCACCTCCCCGCCCGCTCTGGTTGGCCGGGACACTCCGGCTCCCCAGGTAACGGTTCCCGCGCTGCGATTGGCGGCTAGGGGGCGGGACGCGGGTGGGGATTGGCTGCCCATTGGCTGCGGCTCCCGCCCCCA